>JABUQX010056614.1:0-7500 GCA_015478945.1 Trachelipus rathkii
CAAATTGTAACAAGAGTTGCAACAAACAGATAAATACAATTAACACAAGTGAAAAAAAAAAGTATATAATCAAATACAAGAAAAAAAACTTCATAAATAATAAACCAATGATGTTACCAATAAGAAAAAAAAAAAAAATGCTGCCACATTTTCTTTAGTTCGTAATAGATAAAAAGACAAGGTATACATGATAAAGAAATGATCTATGATCAAGTTTTTTATTATTTTTTTTTTTTTATATATGGCAATGAAAAAAATTATATAAATACAAATGCATAGAAATAAACTGCAAATAATAACAAAAGTATCCAATAATAACTTTAAACATTGATGCACATTTCATAGTAAGAAAATCAAAATATGTAAATCCTTGGGGCCATAGGAGACTTCCAGACTTAATGGTCCATCCGATTAGAGCTTCATCATTAATGCTTTCCGCCCATGACTAACTGGTGCTGCTCCTCTGCCGACTGTTGAAAAATGATCAGGTCTGCAATAGATGATGGCATAAGTGAATTCTCCCTCGATGCTACTAGAGGAAAATAAAACCTCCATTCTTCTTATGAGATGTCACATAACCTCCCACATGGTCTCCATCAAGCAAAATTCCCGACCTGGCCCAACAAGGGGAGCCAAAGGATTAAGCACTCAGCCGGCAAAGTTGAATCGTTGGGCATCGTTAAAAGTCATATCCCTCATTCCATGTCCATAAGAAGGAAGTGAAGCCTCCACCGGCGTCTTCCACGGAAAATCTGTAATTGACAGCCAAAAGGGGCCCACCGAGAACTCTCACTGTATACACAATCATGTGTTGCGCATTGTCAACTCTGCAGCGAGGAGGCCTTTTGAAAACCACCCCTCCGCCGGGATCGCCCAAACCCTCCTGGTGGATTCTAAAAAAAAAAAAAAAGAAATGTGTGCCCGCTGCTCCTCGCATACCGCTGCGGCCTTCGCTCACCAATGATGGAACTCCTTGAAAAACACTGCAAGGTTAACACTGGACTTAATTAAAAGAAATAAAAAAACAAGAACATGAAATATTAGTAAATTGGACAGTTAAACAGTGATGAAAGGGGAAAACTTAAAAAAAAAAAAAATGCGGAACCATTATGACTTAAGGTCAACCAACAATCAACATACAGAAAAGTAAAACCATAGAGCAACACTCAAGGGAGAACAAACAAAAATATATCCATCAGACACACAAGGCAATATAATAAATTAATAACAATGACAATCCATGAAAAATGGAATATAGAGCATCAGCTAAATATATAAAAATGATCAAGCAAGAATAATATAATCAGCCCAACATAAAAATAGACATGCACAATAACCAATACCACAAAAAAATCCATAGCCATAATCATTCGAAAAATAGTAAGACCCATAATTAAAAAAACAAGAACAATAACTCACAAAAATGACACCCCGCCCGGCATCCACGTCAGAAGGGACTCCACAACTCTAGCTGATTCCAGACTCCAATGGCTCCAACTCTCCTGACTCCAATGTCATGACTCCTGTTCAACCAACTCCAATCTTCAACTTCGATTCTCCTGGCTCCGGCTCTTCTGATTCCGATACCATGACTTTGATCCTTCCAGATTCCAGTTTTTCACCTCACATTCTCCAGTCCTGGCACCTCTGATTCCACCCCTTCTGGCTCCGACTCAACAATCTGCAACTCTAGGGTTCACACTGGCTCCGGCAACAGCCATGATGGATCCAAAATATCACCATCACTTCCAGCGTCCCATGATAGATCCAGACCCATTCCCTCATCCAAATCACTTGCCTCTTCAGCAAGATCGAGATTCAAACAAAAATCACCCTCCATAGACTCACACTTCGCTCCCTCAACACCACCCGAGACGTAACATGCCCATAACCCCTTCATCTGAGCTAGTTTTAAACCACCATTATGGACACAACCAAACTGCCCTGCAACACAAAACAACCATCATTTTGTGAAATGGACCCACTACTGAAAAGTAGACCCAATACTGAAACCTGAAAGAGAGATTCATATTCAATGTTTCTTTTGGATTAAGCTTCTTTAAAGTTGTTGTTATTCAAAGATGAGATTAAAGCTTACCCTAGGGCTCTGGGTAATCTTGATCTTGTAAGATTTTTGGAATACTTATGTCTTCTTGCTGTGGTTGTTGTCGCTATCTGCAACAATGAACCATTTATGTTTCACTACTGATTATATATAGCGTAAATATATAAATCAGATTCAAGTATATACATTGTAGGTCAGTGAAGAATACTAATCCTGTGCTTATGTATTTTAGTAATGGTGAGTACATTTGGCTGCCACACTAAATATTAAAGATGCGACAATTTTGCAGAGAGCATAAAGAGCATAAATAACATTATTGAAAAATATATTACTTATGATACCTGAGAGAAAAAACTGTAGTTAATATGTTCAATTTCACAATTATGGCAACTATGATAATTAAATAATCATGTGGTAATAAATATATTACCTCATTTAATGTAAAAAATGGCTCCCATCAATTAGGAATGGAGAACTATTAAAATAAACATACATAAATAAATAATAATAATGCCACCATCCAAGACTTAGGATAATGAAATAAATATGATAGACCCGTAGTATATATATATATATATATATATATATATATATATTATATATATATATATATATATTATATATATATATATAATATATATATATAATATATATATTTATAATTATAATTATATATATTATATATATATAGGTATATATATATATTATATATATATATATATATATAATATATATATATATATTATAATATATATATAATATATAGATATATATATATATATATATATATATATATATATATATATTATAAATATATATCATATATATATATATATATAAGGGAATAAGGGGGAAATTGCATAGAATAATGAATAGGTATGATGCATTTGTAACTGATGAAATGAAGTGAGGGGAGGGAACACCTCAAAATCTGCATAACATTGGAACAGTAATGAAGAGGTAATAGTTAATGTGTGTGGGTTTGTGATAAACCAAGAAAGAATAGGTATTTTGGGGATGAGGTCATTATAAGAGGAGGTAAGGGTAGAGTGAGGAAAAGTTGAAAATCGTAATCTGCAAGGATAGATGAATTCACTGATAGAAATGATCAGACGGAGGCGAGATGGTGATTTGATTGGATTTGGAAGTTGCCTAACAAAGCGTTTATGGAGGTTATAGTTCCGAGGGATTCTAAGACAGTAATGGTAACCTTTATATCAAGGGTAAGGGTAACTGTAGAATTATAGGGGAATTAGTTTTATTGAGTTTTTGTACGGAGATATACTTGTATGCTTGGTATTTTATTGAAAGAGTGCGTCAAGTGACTGAAGGAGTGATTGTGAAGAACTGGTGCAGTTTAGAAGTGGTAAAGATGTGTAGATCAAATTTTTACATTAAAACAAATGATTAAGAAAATGAGGAGAAGAAGAAATAAATTGTATTTAGTTTTATGGATTTGCAACAGGCGTGTCATAGGATTAATAGGAAGAGTTTGAGGCAGGTGTAAGTGATATATGGTGTTGGTGGTTAAGCTTCTGAATGGAATGCAAAAGTATGTATGACGATTGGGAAGCGTGTGTAAGAATAATGGAGTTGAAAGTGTATGGTTTAATATTAATAACGGGATGAGGCAGGGAGTTATGTCTCCTTGGTTATTTCAATTTGTATTATGGATGGGGTTATGAAAGGAATTAGAGGTTGGGGTGGCAGAGGATGGTGTAAAATGATTGGGAATGGAAGAGAGCGGAGGGTACCCTACCTATTGATATGAGGTATATTTGTTTTGTGTGGCGAATCGAAGAGAGTTTTGAGAGTATGCAGAGAGTTTGCAGAGGTGTGTAAAAGGAGGGCGTTTGAAAGTAAGCAGATAAGAGCAAAGTGTATGGTTTGTGATGTTATGGAAGTCCTCAGTGTGAAGTATGTTAGATGGTGAGCAGCTGGAACAATGTTGAGAGTTAAAATTTAGGGTATATGTTGGATAGGAGATCGGATGTGCAGAAGTGTAGTAGGAAAGTTGTGAATGACAGGGAGGTGGCTGGTGCAATTAAATGTTGGTGGATGTTAAAGGGACAAAGTCGTTGAGTCCGCGTAGGGTTCTTACATTGAGGGTATGTTTTTAATAATAATGATAAGGTTGAAAATTTAATATTCAAAAGCTAAAAGTAACAGAGTAATGGCACTTCATTACTTTTCCTTTCAGAGAAAAGATAACTATAATGGAATTATTTTTTATCTAGTACTGAGAAGTAACAGTAACTGGTTACTGAGTAACTGATTGTCCACCTCTGTATGTATATATATATATTTAATATGATATTATACTATATAATATATAAATATATATATATATATATATATATATATATAATATACCGTTAATATATACAGCTATATATATATATATATATATATATATATATATATATATACTATATATATATATAATATATTATATATAATATTATATATATATATATATATATATATATATATATAATTCATATATATATAATAAAATTTTCCAGTATAACCATGTATTTAGTTATCCAAGAGGTGGGGTCGGAAGTCAGAGTCGGTAATTTTCAAAAAAGGGTGGAGTTAAAAGTTAGTAATTTTCAGAGTCAGAGTTAGAGTTGTATTTTGAAAGGGTTGAGTCAGTCGGAAAATTATGAACCCGATCCTCAACAACCTGGTAGTGCCTCATTGATCTCTTTTTCATGCACAGTAGTTCTAAGTCAATCATTCACAAACCGACATTGTTTATTCTTTGAGAGAAAGGAAAATGGTGGAGATATAAATGACCACAGCTAAAACTTAACGTAGTGTATTGAAAAATTGTATTTGCTCTTGACATTACAACTGGTACTTCAATATGTAGAAGACATCGGTTTTGCTCAGTTAATGAAGGATGTTCTGTCCAAATTAGGATTATGACAAAAAGAAACTTGCTTGAGTCAAAAAGTTCTTAGTATTCATGAAAAAATTATTGAATGCAATGAAAATAAAAATATTGGGAGCCAGCTTATATTTCTCTAACTACAGATATATGGACAGCTAATACAGCTAACATATCATTTTTAAGCCTACGTACACTGTATTTAAACTATATATATATATATATATATATAATATATATATATATATATTATAATATATATATATATATATAATATTATATATATATATATAATATATATATATATATATATATATTATATAGTATATAATTTTATACATAAGTTTGATTTTATTTAAAGATTTGAGTACTTTTTGTTAGGAATTATTTTTTTAAAAAAGCAATAAAAAATATTAGTTTTGTTTAGTGGTGGGTTTAGAATGGTTGAAACTTTCTTGCCATTCTATTCTCACATAAGCTGAAATTTTCAGTTTGAAATTATTTCCATTGATATTATTACCTTTTTAAAAGATTTATATGATTTCTTTGTGTGAATTTTTATGTTTTGCTTTTAACTTCACAAGGGCAAAGCACATCAGCTGTCAGAATCTAAGAAATTAAAGGTTGTTCATCCTTTGAGTAGAAGCCAGAAACAGCTATCCAAAAAAAGTCCACAGGTAATATTAATATATATAATTATATATATAATATATATATATAATATAATATATATATAATTATATATATATATATATATATATTATATATATATATATATATATATATATATATATATTAATTAATATATATATATTATATATATAAATTATAGATGATATATATATTTCTTCACCTTCCTCTTTTTGCCCCAAGATTGGGGTAAGGTGCTAACAAGCATCAGAAAGAAAAGCAGTAGGAGAACATGACAAAACGTCGAAAAGAAGCCCAGCTTACCGCCCCCTCTGTACCATTAAGTAGTGAGAGCTCGTCACAGACAGAAAATCCATCCTAGAGCATGCATAGGAACGGCGGACGGACGCCTCACTATGGTTAAATCGTGTCAATGTAAGGGTTCATCCCCTGGCCCAGGTGGGCACAACATGCCCCCATACAAAACCCCGCCATTCTTCCCTATCATGCACCTTTATTTCGCCTCTGCCAAACTCACATTTCTCTCCTTCAGAAATTCGTTTCACCGACTCAATCACTTTCTCTTCGGTCTCCCAGCGCGGTTCCCAACACACTCTCCAACATACATCCGACTATCATCCATCCTTTCCCACATGACCAAACCATCTCACATATTCATTTATGCTCTCATTTACCCCTTTCCTCACACAACACAACTCTCTAAATAACATTTCATTCGCTCACTTTATTAATTCTTTGCACACCTAGCATGCCCCTAAAGATTGTATCCATCTGAACCATTGAACTTTTAGATCTATACTTCTTATTTCCAGACCTAGTCTCACTACCATACAATAACCCAGGTAACAACATACCCTCATGTAAGATCGTAGCGCACTCAAGACTTAGGTCCCTTTATTCACCAACGATTTATTGCACCAGCCACCTTCCTGCCATTCACAACTTTTCCTGACTACCCACTCTGCATTCATCCGGTTCCCTTCTCAATTCCAACACATACCCTTAAATATTTACTTCAGGACACTTGTCCAAGCTGCTCGATCATCTAAACATAAAACTACACGACTGAGGACTGTCCTCACTCACAACCATAACCTGACTCTTTATCTACGTTTACTTTTCAAACCCCTCTGTTTACATACCTGCCAAATCTCTCCACCAAATCCTCTCAAACTCTCTTCAGACTCGCCACACAGAACCAAATCATCCGCATACAATAGGTAGGGGCACCCTCCACTCTCTTCTCCATCATTCAACACCATTTCCTGCCATCCCCGCCTCGAATTCTTTCTTAACTAACCCCATCAATACACCATTGAATAACAAGGAGACATACACAACCCTGTCTCACTCCGCTATTAATTCTAAACCAAATCACTTTTGACACCATTTTATTCTTACACACCGCTTCACTATCGTCATTACTACTTCTGATTCCATTCAGAAAGCCTACCACCAACCACCATATATTCACTAATACTGCCATAGCTTCCCTATTTAACTCTTTCATTACGCCCTTGTTGTAAATCCATAAAACCTAAATGATAATTTATTCTTCTTCTTCCCTCCATTTTCTCATCATTTGTTTCAATTTAAAGATTTTGATCCACATCCTCTTACCACTTCTAAACGAACCTTGTTCTTCTCCAATCCCAGTCCCTCAGTCACTCGACGCACTCTTTTTGACCAAAATTACCAGCTATACTTTCCCTCAACACTCAATTAAACGTTATTCCCCTATTAATTCTACAGTTCCCCCTTTTTCTCCTTACCCTTATACAAGGGTACTATTACCGCTCTCCTCCATCCCTTGGAACTAACCTCCATAAACACCTTTATTACAGCAACTTCCAAATCCAATCATCACCATCTCGCCTCCGCTCTTGAT
>JABUQX010056614.1:12500-32697 GCA_015478945.1 Trachelipus rathkii
ATATGGTAGGGAGCACAGTGAGGGTGTGAATCGAAGGAATAAATTCGGATATGTGAAGAAGTGTGAAATGTGTGGTTCTGAGAATCATTTGTGAAAGTTCTGTAATGCTAAGATGTCAGAGTAGAGATGTGAATAAAATATGGTGGTGGAGAAAAGTTATGGTGTAGGTAGAGCGAAGAAATTGACCGAGAATGCGCAGAGAGATGATATAAGTGCAACGTAGAGGTAAGGGTAGAGGTAATGAGACAGACGGCAGTCTGGATTATTTTTTGGATTTAGATAATTGGGATAAAAAAGTGAGTTTGATAAAGATGTGGTTGACTGTAATCAGAAAGAAAAGATAGTATGCAGAGAGGTGGTGGTGGGATTGTGTTGTGATAACAGGGATGATGGCAGTGAAACAGAAATTGTGAAAAAAGAAGTGGGTAACAAAAATGAGAAGATAGTGAAAGATGATTGTAGAAGTATTGTGAGTAAAGAAGATAAGACAGATTGTGTTCCCAAGAACGGAGATGCGAGTGTCAGAAAGGTGGTAAATGTTGGTAAGGGTAACCAGAAGAGTAAGAGTGATGAGGGGTGTAAAACGAAATAAAAGAGGTGACGGCATGTAGAATAAGTAAGAGTGAAGGGGATTGTAAAAAAGAAACAGAAGTAAAAGTGTGCAAAAAGAAAATGAAGAAGAGGTTTGAGCGTTGGAGAAGATGGAATTGGAATGCTAGTAGTGAAGATGAAACGGAAGTTACAGTGTGTAAAGAGATGAGTGAGGAAAGAGAGAAAAAGAGTGATAAGGTTGTACAGTGGAGAAGATGGAATGAGAGATGTAGTCGACTACCATGATTGGTTGAGACAGTGTGACGATAGTAAGGTTGAGGGTAAGGCGAAAGCGGTAAAGAAAAATTTATTAGGGTGTTATTTCAGTAGGTAAGTGTGTGAATGTCGGTGTAAAGTGGTATGTTTTGTGGTTGTTTGTGGGAAGTGAAAAAGAAGTCGGTGAAAAAGAGAGGAAGAGAAAGGTATAAGAAGGATTGTATTATTCCGTTTTTCAGTCTGGTGGTTCAACAAGTCATCAACGAATACCAGTTTTTCGTTTGGACGAAATAAATGTTTTATAATCTTCTGTAGTTATGATCGTCAAGTTAATGTCAATTTAACTTGAGCAGTGTTTTTGTTTGCGTAACAGTTATTTTAGTGTTTTTGTTTAGTTTATGTATTACATTCTTTTTTGTTTTCAGTGCTGTAATTACGTGGGTGGTACAGTACAGGGTGTTAAATAGAATTGTGGTAAAATTGTGAGTAGTGTGAGACTAGTGTGTAATACCAGTATAGTGGATAAGCTGTGACTAGAAATTTAACGTATATCATAAACTTTGTGATATATTGTGATGCACTGACTTTAAGAGCTCTTAGGAGAGGTATTACCAAGTACGGCATAATATAAAGAAAAGTATTATGCCACGTATGTTGTAAATGCTGTAATTACTGGATTATTAATTAGTTATTCTATTAACTAACTGAAAAAAGGAAATCTTTATTTACCTTATTTTAAGGGGATCGCCACAGCAATATTCAAAGTGTAAGTATTGAAATTTCTTGTTTTTCATGAGTTGCTTGTCTGTTACCATTGACCTTTTTTGTCATAATAATAATAATTCATATCGTAGTTAAATCTTCCATTCAAGTAATGTACATGAACTTTACACCTTTAACTATTAAAATTCATATGCCACTTACATGCTCACCAAAAGGTTTATCAATATCATTTTAAATCCTTATATATCCATCATTATTACTTAAAGAGGTAGATACAATGGTATCATCTGCAAACTTAGAAGCATTACATTCAAGTCCCTGGTCCATATCATTTATAAAAAGAACAATATAATGACCCCCGCACTGAATCCTGAGGGACACTACTCTTTACTGACCACTCTATGATCCAACCATTCTCTCTCCACCTAAAACAATGTGATAACTTTTTTGTGTTAGCCTTATATGGGGTACTTTATATAAAAGGCTTTAGGAAGTCTAAATATATAACCTACTAAATCCCACCGGTCAATGTAATGTATTCCATAAATTCGAATAGGTCTGCCTGACACAATTTACCTTTACTCAAACCATGCTGGGAGTTATAGAGCATCTAGCAATCACTCAAGTTTCCCTATATGACCTTTTAGTAACTTTCCTAAAACTTTTCTAATTGGAGATGTTAAATTAATTTTTCTTACTACATTTCTAATAAATGGGTACAACTTGTTACTTCCTAGTCCCCAGGCATCCCTCCAAATGTATGAGATCGTTTAAAAATGAGATACAATGCCTTTGCAATACTGCTACTACCCTCTATACAACGTCAGGAATTTAATTGTTGCATCAGTCTCAGATCTGTCAGAACTATGCACATTAAATTTATAAAGTATGTAGCTAAGTAATTAGCAAAGAGCAAGAAAAATAAAAAAATAAATAAAAAAACATGCACATGATGCTTATTGCTTAACTCGGAAAATTTACCAAATTTAGAGGCTAGGTAAATTGGCAGAGTTCCCGACCCCCGAGTCCCGTATTGGGTACATCATCAGTAACAACCCAGAATAAAAATTCATACAAAACAAACTGAGTTAGCTACTCCGTAATATACAGATTAGATTTGAGGAAAATGATGATGACTACTATTACTACTGACCACATAATAATAGATAACAATTTGTTCTATCATACTTGTAAACATTGTCTTATTTGTTTGCTCTTTGCCAAGATCTCTTTCTCAAACTCTTGACTCTGTTGCTGCAATTCTCGACCTAAATGAAGGCATTTCGCTCGATTGCAGCAGAACTTCCTTTGCACATCATGGTCCACCGAACGTGAGGAACTCCCTTCTATATCTGGATATATAGTATATATATATATATTATATATATATATAATATATTGATATATATATATATAATAAATTATATATATATATATTATATATATATATATATACTATAATAGTATATAATATAATATATATATCTTATATATCATATACACTTCCTTTTAACGTGCTTATCCCCTTTTAAGAGGGTAACACGGGGGGAATACAGGAAATCGAACTTTAAGGGGCCCGGCTATCCCAAACCTGCGCCACCAACGTGTTCGCAGTAGAGTTTTAGAACAATGCCAGATCAAGCAATCATCCTCAAAAATCCACTTGATTACATTAATTAACTTCCAGACAGAAGAGAATCAAATCACAGACCCAGAAATTTTCCTATCAAACAAAAAAAATCCCTATGTCTCGACTCACTCCAACCCCCCCCCCACATCCATCACAATTGCCGTCTTCCAACCATCCTTACCTGCAACAATATTAATTCTACCACACATATCCATTGAACCGCGTTAAAAGCTATTAAGCTGGAACAGAAGTTTGGCCAACAATATGAGACCCTCACACTAGTAGGTTCACTATGCATAGAAAGAAGAAAATAACCTCCGCCCCTTCTTTAAACCTATGCATCACCTGCCGAAGTGCTAAAAAATATCACAATCCAATATTTAAGAAATTTGAAACCGTACAAAATAAAGCTATCGGGATAACAGGCTGAATCCATCGCACTATAATTTAAACAAAAATTCTCTTCTTTTTCAGACACAACTTGGTATAAAACCTTTTTAATTTACAGTTAAATCATACATTACAACAATCCCCCGCAACCTAGAAGGAAAAAAAACCACCAGCATCATATTATTCTAACATGTACGTAATCGAGTCTAACCTAACTAACCAAAGGTAAACCAAAAATACAGATTTTCTGCTAAAAAAAATGTTTGGATCATAAACGGACAACTAGTATTACCTGTCCGTCCTCTTTGGTCATGCCTAATGGTCCAATATTTAAAAGGAGGATTTGGGGGCAATCTAACCTCCCCCCAACCCAAATTTACATCACCACCTCACCTAACAATTTGACAGCAACTATCCTAACACACACACACTAGCCTCTACCTACCTTAATTAATAACTTGTGTATCTTTCCCTAACGCTTCCTCTCCAAAATGCCATGAAAAACATTCATACTCAATTAACCCAAAGACTTATTTCCGCCTATCCAAATAGCACCATACTCTAAGCCCGTCCACCTGAAATATCCCTTACAGAACAAACTTAGGACCATCAAACCCGAGAAATGTTGTCCGGTCTCAGCTCTGAGCACCATCCCTCCCTTCATAAAAACATTTAAAATTCATAATTCATCTTCCCTATACTGCAAAGATGTCTTTCGCCAAACAGACGATGACACAAAACATCTAACTAGACTACTCTTACATGATGGACATCAGACGCGACTTCGATATGCTTGCATTAACGGATCTCTTTGCCCGACCTGCTGGGGTGGCACAATATCTCAGGGTCGCCGCTTCTCGTAGAAGGGGAGCGGGAGGCGGTAAAGGTGTATGTATATCTTCTTTCTTTCTTTATTCTCCCTTGTCATCATTCCGCTAGATGTGGGTCAGGGGAATGCGTAACATGCACGAAAAATAGGACAGTTAAGTAGAAGACCCTCCCTTTAAGTGAGAACTTGTCGCAGTAAAAAAAAAAAATCCACCCTACGGCTTCACAAGATCGCGACGGACCCTCACTAAGGTATCTCGTCAATATGGGATTCATACCCTGGGCCAGGCCAACCACCATATCCCCTCACAAAACCTCGCCATTCACTCCTATTATACACCTTTCTTTTTGCCTCTGATGAACTCTCATTCCATTCCTTCAGACATTCCTTTACCGACTCGATCCACTTTTCTTTGGTCTCCCAGCCAGTCAATTTCCAGCACACTCGCTACTATCCATCCTTTCCATATGACCAAACCATTTCAATGTACTCTCGTTTATTCTCATTTACGCCTTTCTTCACAAAAAAACAATTCTCTAATACATTCATTCCTCATTTTATCAATTCTTTTCACACCTAACTACGCCCTAGCATTATCTATTGAACAGAATTGAACACCTTAGATCTATACCTCTTATTCCATAACGGTTTGACTTCTATACAGTAACACCGATAACATGCCCTAATTCCAAACCCTGGAAATTCCATTGAGAAGTCTACCACAAATACCATATATCATTAACACTTGCCCCAGGGCTTCCCTATAAATCCTATCATATGTCCGTTGCAAGTCTATAAAAATAAAAATAAAGGTTCCTCTTTCTCTCAATTATTTGCTTCAATGTAAAAATTTGATCCACACATCCACTATCGCTTAAAGATGTACATTATTCTTCAACAATCAACCTCTCAGTAACTCGACGCATTCTTTCAACCAAAATACCAGCATATATATTCCCTACATCACACTATAAACTATTCCCTGTAGTTTCCAGTTTTCCTAATCTCCATTACCCTTTTATAAATTTTCCAAAACTAAACCCTCCACAAACGCTTGTTACACAACTTCTCTATCGAGTTCAATTACAATCTCACCTCCATTCTTGATCATTCTATCGGTAATTCCATCTCTACAAGCTGATTTACTATTCTCCTAGTTTCTCACTACCTATTACCTTATCCCAAAATATCTACTTTTAACACCATTAAACTCACACACACATTCACTGTCAACTCCTCATCACCGCCAATGATAAGCAGATTTTTGAAATGCACCCTCCACACTCTCTTCCCATCTATCTCATCAGTCACCAAACCACAATTTCTATTCATTATTCTATGAATATTCACCTCATAACCTCATATTTCCTTTCGTAATAACTTCCCATTCCCTTGAAGGCCTCTATTCTTCCTACTTTTTTATTCTACATGTACAACTTTCCAGGTTTTCCTTCCTATTATAAATATATTATATAATATATATAGCATTTCTAAGGCAAATTTGATTTGCTCGCTGTGAACTGAAACAAAGATGAAGAGGAAAAGGTGAAAATTAAGGTGTGGTGTGATGTGCAATGTGTGCGTGCTGGTGTGGAAGGGAACTGAGAGAGGAAGAGAAGGAGTTGTCAATGGGCGTGAGTGCCCTGTGGTATGAAGCTATGGTAGACTTTTGATTGTGTGAGTCCTAGAATTCTAATGGTTAAATTTAAGTTTGAAAAGGTCAAGGTATGTGTGGTTGTGACGTATGGTCCATCTGAGGGAAACGTTGAAGAGAGTACGATTTTTTGGGATATCTGAATGATGTTTTGATGGGGTGAGTAGGACATTCAGATGATATTTTGGGGACTGAATGGTTTTGGATAGGTGATGCAAAAAAGGGATGTATAACAGGCTGGTTTTGGGGTGGCGGGAGAAATGAGAATGGTAGGAAAGTGTGATTGATTTCTGTGAAGAGAAGATATATTGTGTGTAAGTAATACTTCTTTAAACCAGCAAATATCCATAAGTATCACTAGAGTGGTGTAGGTGAGATGGTATCGAAGTGAAAAGTATGACATTGATAGGTTGGTGAAGAAGGAGATGTTTGAAGTATGTGTTGGTATGTAAATTTCATTAGGGGTTGAGGAAGGGATTTATCGATCATTATGTTGTTCCTATGTAAAATTAAGGTTTTAGTGGGGGGCTTGGATGGAGAGGTAGGTGATACGAAAGGAAGTAGGTAAAATTAAGAGTGAGATAGTTAAGTGTGCAAGATAATAAGGATAAGTATTAAGAACGCTCGCAAAGTAAATCGTTTGAATGTGAACAAGTTGATACTGAGCATATCTGGGGCAAAGGAAGGAAGCAATTGTTAGTAGTGCAAAGGAGTGTGTGGATGTGCTAAAGTAGGAAGTTAAAATGTTAACAACGAATGGTGGAATGAAGAGGTGATGAAAGCGGTTAAAGGTAAAAAACGAAGCGTGATTGAACTGTACTAAAAGGCAAATGATGAGATTCAAACAGAAAGATGCGTTGGAAAATTATATAAGGAGGAAAAAAAGAAATAACTAAAATGTGTCATACGTAGGAGATAAACAAGAAGGTAAAATGAACAGTTTGGGAGGAGGAAGAAAATGAGGAAGATGAACAAGGGAATAGGAAGTCTTCTGGAAGGAACGGGAAAGGTTAAGAATGAGATATGAAATCTGTATAACATAATGAATAGGGATGGTGCTTTTGTAACTGATGAAATGGACTGGAGGGGAGTGTGGAAAGAACACTTCGAACGAAATCTGCCCAATATTAACAGTAATGATGGGGTGTTAGTGAAAATGTGTGAAGGTTTTGATGGTGCAAGAAGGAAATAGGTAATTTGGGGATGAGGTGTTATTAGTAAGAGGAGGTAATGGGTTATGGGTGAACGAAAGTTGAAGAAATGGTAATTGCCAGGTAATAGATAAATTACTAGTGATAATATAAAGAGCGAGGCAGGAGGTGATTGTATTGACGTTTGGAAGTTTGATGTAAATAAGCGTTTTATGGAGGCGTATAGTTCCAAGGGATTGGGAGGAGATGCAGTAATAGTAACCCTTATATAAGGGTAAGGGAGAAAAAGGGGCACTGTAGAAATTATTAGGGGAAAAAGTGTATTGAGTGGTTGTAGGGAAGGTATATTCTGGTATTTTGGTCGAGAAGGTTGCGTCGAGTGACTGAGGGACTGATTGGGAGAGAACAAGGTGCGTTTAGGAGTGAGTAGAGGATGTGTGGGAATCAAATCTTTACATTGAACAAATATTGAGAAAATGAGGGAGAAGACAGAATAAATTGTATTTTAGCGTTTTTATGGATTTGCAACAGGGGCGTATATGATAGAGTTAAATAGGGAAGCTTTATGGCAGGTTTAGTGATATATGGTGTTTGGTGGTAGGCTTTCTGAATGGAATCAAAAGTATGTAGTGAAAGAGTGAAGAGTTGTAAGAAAAATGGTGTATGGTGATTGGTTTAGGATTAATAGCGGAGTAAAACAGGGTTGTGTTATGTCTTCCTTGGTTTATTCAGATTTGTATATGGATGGGTTATAAAAGAATTTTGAGCGTGGGGATGCTAAGGAAATTGTGTTTAGAGATGGTGGAGATATGGAGTTGATGGAGGGTGCCCCTACCGTCATTATATGCGGATGATTTGGTTCTGTGTGGCGCGGAATCTGAGAGAGTTTGAAGAGGTGTGATATGAGAGATTTTGGCAGGCGTGTTTGTGAAGGAGGGGCTTTGAAAGTAGAACGTGGATCAAGAGTAAGGTTATGGTTGTGAGTGTAGGACAGTCTCCTCAGTGTAAGTTATGTTAGATGGTGAGCAGCTAGACAATGTGTTCTGAGTTTAAATATAGGGTATATGTTGGATGGAAGGAAGGTCTGATGATGCAGTTAAGAAGGAAAGTTGTGAAATGGCAGGAAGGTGGGGTGCAATTAAATCGTTGGCTAATGTAAAGGGAAAAGGGACTTGTCTAGGGTCTTACATGAGGTATTTTGTTACCTGTGTTTATTGTATGGTAGTGAAGACTATGGTCTGGAAATAAGAAAGTATAGATCTAAAGTTCAATGTGGTTAGATGACAAACTTCTAAGGGTGTGCTAGGTGTGACGATAGAATTGATAAGAGAGGAATGAACGAATTAGAGAGTGGTGTGGTGTGAAGAAAGGGGAAATGATAGAATAAATGAAAGTAGTTGAGATGGTTTGGCAATGTGGAAAGTGATGATATGATAGTAGGTTGGTTAAGGGGATGTATAGTGGTGGAGTAGGTTGGGAACCGACCGGCTGCTGGGAGACCGAGAGAAAGTGGATTGTAAGGTCGGTGAACGAACTGTCTGAAGAGAGAGAATATGTGGAGTTTGGCAAGATGGGAGAATAAAGGTGCATGATAGGAGAGAATGGGGGGGGTTTGTAATTGGGGGCATGGTTGTGGCCCACCCTGGGCCAAGAGGGATGAACCCTTAACATTGACGATTTACCATATGAGGCTCCGTCGCGGTCCCATGATGCTCTAGGGTGGATTTTCGTCTGTGGCGATGAGCTCTCACTAATTAATGGTACAGAGGGGGCGGTAAGGCTGGGGCTTTCTTTTCGACGTTTGTCTTGTTCTCCTAACTGCCTTTTCTTTTCCGATGCTTTACAGCAACCTTTAACCTCAATCTTGGGGGCAAAGTAGGACAAGGTGACAGAAAAGAAAGAAAAGATACTATATATACTATATAATATATATATATATATATATAATATATATATAATATATATATTATATATTATATTATATATATATATATATATTATAATATATATATATATATATATTACCCTTTGCTTTCAACACCAATCATTGGTTTGAGTAATTCAACCACGCATCGATTTTACTGTTTACCAACTTGCATCAACCCTCGTCATTCCACCATCTCAACATTCCTGCTTCCTAACCTTAGCACAAACTACATACTCTCTTTGCATTACGAACAATACTTCCTTAATTTTGCAATTCAATTATCTGATTATTCAAGACTTCCACTATAATGAAGGCAAGATGTCTCAAGATAAATACATTTAAAATCCAGATCTGCATGCAAGCCACCAATATCGAAAATCCCCAAACGGAAATAAAAGGCTGCAATTGTCCTAAAAAACGTCATTAATATTACCGTTAACACGATTAATAGAACACTTATGATGTGTACTGTGAACTGCAAGAGTCACATATACGAAACCTCAAATCTCCCCAGAAATGGGGGTTAGTGTCATTATGGCTGCCCTATATTTTGCATAATTTGATACTTCAAATGCTTTTCCTGGAAAAGTGCAATATTAAGTTATGCTGTTGTTGATGCAAATGAGCGATATATACAAAGTTTTACCATATTTCATACATTTCGTTATGAATTCAAAATTATAAACAATAAGTATGTTGACACACACAATACGGTTTGATAAAATCTTAAACAAATTCAATACTTATGCTTTTTAAATCCCTTGTAATGTAAATTTTTATCAAACTATTTGTGTTATATTTCTAAAACTGGGAATGCATTACAGATGTAAATATACGGTATTTAATTTTTAAAAAAAAATTACCCATGTCTTCTTCAGGATCAAGCTGAGGTTCTTCGTGTTTACTAAAACCGTTGGTAAAACCATTACTGTGACTCACTACTGCAGATGGCTCTTTTTGTAGTGTTGTAGTACCCGAATCGGTGTATTCCATTTCCATATCACTATCATTAATGTGCGAAGCAGAGGAAGAGGAACAACCTGATGAAGGCGCAGCTGGTGTTGCAGTTGTCGTTGATGAGGATGATGAGATCGGATTATAATTGGAATCTGGGGGAGGGGGCGGAGTTATGGAGTTGATGATGATGGAAGTAGTGCCATTGGCAGTATATTTGCTAACACAAAATCATTATTGATTTATTATTATTTGTAATTGTTGTTTGTTACGTTGTGGATGAATGTATAGACGGATGAAGAAGGGACATGGAAAGATTCTTGAGCATTTTCGCTGGTTCAACTCTTCGTTAGAGAGCGGACATACCCATAGTGTTACGATCATTTAAGCTGCTCATAATATTTTTTGTTGACTGAATAACTGAGGTGTGTTGAACAGTCTCTGTGTGAAAAATAAAACAATCAACATTAGTACATGGAGACGTTTACAGAAGGTTTTATTCTTAACTGACCCATTCAACTACTTCATATAAGCAACTCAAATAACTATATATATATCGTACAAATAGATAAATGGCTAGAATCTCTATTATATAGTATATATTATATATAATAATATATTATATATATATTATATATATAGTATATATATATATATATTATATATATATATATATATATATATATTGATAGTATATCATTCATTCATTCATTCATTTTTATAAAATTTGAGCATTTGGTATAATAGATATATTTTGCAAAACCAGTATAAAAACTATCTTCAGACTTATCATAATTTTCAAAAAATATTTTTTAATCACTTGAAGATGATGGTTCCATGATTTTCCCATTGGTCCAACAGTGTGACTGTTCACTTGGAGATTGTGGAGGAGAATGGGAACGAGATCTTTGCATGGGCTTTGGAAAGGAATCATGGTGAGTAGAGACTTGTGTTTCTTGCGACGAGGCAAAACGATTACCATCCGATAAAGACTGAATCTCAGAATCTGTACCATTAACCATTTCAATAAATTGACGAACCTGAAACAGAAAGAGCAAAAAAGACCACAATTAACTTTAAATGCAAAACTTTTCAACTGATAAATGCATTAATAATAATAATAATAATAATAATAATAATAATAATAATAATAATAATAATAATAATAATAATAATAATAATAATAATAATAATAATAATAAAGGAAATTAAAAAAGTTTACATTTAAATAACATACCACAAAGTATGAAAAACATTTTACCTTAAGCATAAAATATAGGTTAGGATTCTTATCCAAAAGATTTGGATACAATTCATTTAACTAAAACGTTTATGCATTCTCCGCAGCTTCCACTAGAGCCCCAATTTAATGTATTACAGTTAAAGAATAATATAATATATTCAGATATATATATATATAGTATAATATATATATATATATATATTATATTATATATATATTATATAGTACTAATTATTTATATATATATACTATATATATAACTATTATATATATAGTATATATATTTCTTTCTTTCTTCATTCTTCCTTTTTATTCCCAAGACTGGGAGTAAGGTACGTGACAAGCATCGGAAAAGAAAAGCTTTCCGATGCTTGTCACAGTTTATTGAGTGTTGTAGGGAATAATAAATGCTGGTATTTTTGGTCAAAAGAGGTGTCGAGTACTGAAGGACTGATTGGTTGAAGAACAAGGTGCATTGCGTTTAGAGTAGAGGATGTGTGGATCAAATCTTGAAAATGTGAAACAAATATTGAGCATAAATAGGAGAAGAAGAATGAATTGTATTTAGTTTGTATTTATGGGTTTGCAACAGGCGTATGAAAGGATTAATAGGAAAGCTCTATGGCAGGTGCTAATGTGGTTATTTGGTGTTGGTGTAGGCTTCTGAATGGAATCAAAAGTATTATGACGATCTGTGAAGCGTGTAAGAAAAAAATGGTGGTCATATAGTGATTGGTTTATATATTAATAGTGGGTGAGGCAGAATGTGTAGTCCCTTTGGGTTATTCAATTGTAGTATGGATTGAGTTATGAAAGAATTAAAAGATGGGGGTAGCAGGAAATGGTGTTTGATAGAATGATGGAGAAATGGAGGTGAGTGGAGGGTGCCTTAGCCTATTATACTGAGATGATTTGGTTTTGTTGTGAATCTGAAGAGGGTTTGAGAGGATTTGGTAGAGATTATTTGGCAGGGTGTGTAAAAGAGGGGTTGAAAGTAAATCGTAGATAAGAGTAAGGTTAGTGTTGTGAGCGAGGACAAGTCCTCGTGTGAAGTATGTTTAGATGGTGAGCAGCTGAACAAGTGTCTAAGTTTAAAATATTTAGGATATATGTTGGATGAAAGGGAACGAATGATGCAGAGTGTAGTAGGAAATTGTGAATAGCAAGGAAGGTTTGGCTGGTGCAATTAAATGTTGGTGGATGTAAAGGACTAATTTGAGTGCGCTCAGCTCCTTACATGAGGGGTTGAGGTATGTTGTTACCTTGTGTTAATGTATAGTAGTGAGACTATGGTCTGGAATAAGAGGTATAGATCTAAAGTTCAATGTGTTCAGATGGACAATCTTAGGGGCGTGATAGGTCTGAGAAGAATTGATAAAATGAGGAGTGAACGTATTAGAGAGTTGTGTGGTGTGAAGCAAAGGGGTAAATGAGAAGAAATAATGAAAGTAGTTGAAATGGTTGGTCATTGTGGACAGGTTGTAAATGAGAGTCTAAATGAAAGTACATCGAGCCGTGGTGAGTGTGTTGGGAATGCCATGGCCTGGGAGACCGAAGAAAAAGTTATGAGTCAGTAAAAACGGAATTCCTGGAAGAAAGAATGTGAGTTTGGCAGAGGGCGCGAAGAAAGGTGCATAATAGGAGTGAATGGCGGGGGTTTGTGAGGGGGTATGGTTGGGGCTCACCGGGGCTAAGGGATGAAACCTACACTGACGATATGTCATAGTGAAACTCTAGAGTGGGTTTTCTGACTGCGACAAGTTCTCACTAATAGGTATAGAGGGGGCGGTAAGGCTGGGTTTTTTTTCTGATTTATCTCATATTCTTCTACTACTTTTCTGGTTCCGATGCATTGCACGCACCTTACCCCCAGTCTTGGGGGGAAAAAAGGTAGATAATATAATAATAATCATAATATATAATAATAATAATAATATAATATAATAATAATGAATGATAATAATAATGAATATAATAATAATAATTAATAATATAATAAGGAATACAATTTCTGAAAGGGGGCTACTAATTGCAACACAATGTTGTGTCCTTTGAGCCCCAAAATAATATAGGTTATTAAATTTACGTAATTAATATAATCTCAAAACCTATTTTGATACAATTATAATTCATGCTATAATGAATATATTTACAAATATAGTCTGGACAAAGTTTAACAATAATTAAATATAATAAGTGAATTAAAAATATCAATAATAATAATAAAATAATATAATAATCATAATAAAAATAATAATAATAATGATATTGAATGAAGAGATAATAATAATTATGGAATAATAATATAATAATAATAAATAATATAATAAATAATAAAAACTAAAATTAATAAATATAATAATTGATATAGTAATAATCATAAAATAATAAAAGTATTGCAATAACAATATATATTAATAAATTATAATAATAATAATAATGATAATATAAAAATAATAATACAAATTATAACAAACATAAAAAATATGAAAATTAATTTTAATAATTATCTGCTAATGATGACAAATCAATAATAACAATAATATTAATACTAAATACTTACTATGAATAAAATAATAATAATAATAATATTGAATAGTTATTACAATCTACTAAATAATATAATAACAATTATTATTATTATAGTAATATTAATAATAATAGTAATAATGACAATAATAATAATAATAATAATAATAATAATACCTGTAAAAGCAATAATAGAAATAATAATAATAATAATAATAATAATAATAATAATAATAATAATAATAATAATAATAATAGATAATAATAATAATAATAATAATAATAATATAAATATAAAATAAAAATATAAAATAAAAATAAAAATAAAAATAATAATAATATGAATATAATAACTAATAAGTAATAATATAATAATAAAATAATAATAATAATAATAATAATAATCATATCTACTGAGCATAAACACCAATAAGCTTTCGCCCTGTCAGTTGGTCCAGCATCTTCTTCTTCTGGCCCGGAACTCAACCCTAGAGCACTCCAGAAAACCATTTCTCAAATAATAATAAATAATAAATAATAAAAAAAAATAAATAATAATAATAATAATAATAATAATAATAATAATAATAATAATAATAATAAAATAATATATAATAATAACAGTAATAACAAGAACAGTAATAACCACTACAATAATGGAAATAATAGTAACAAAGAAAGAAAATAATGAAATAATAATAATAATAATAATTTAATAATAATAATAATAATAATAATAATAATATATAATAAAATAATAATAATAATAATAACAGTAATAATAAAAATAATAATAATAATAATAATAATAATAATAATAATAATAATAATAATAATAATAATAATAATAATTAAAAATAATAATGAAACAGCTAATTGTAATATAAAATAATAAATAATAAGAATAATAATAATATTAATATAATAATAATAATAATAATAATATAATAATAATAATCCATTAGAATTTTATAGAATATTCTCTTGTATTTATTATATTTATTATGGAAATAATATTTTTATTTTCTAGCAAAAGATTTAGTAGAGTTTCGGTTTTGATATCTTCTGGCAATGAGTCGTAAAGCTTAGCTGCTTTGTAGCTGACGCATTGAGTGGGTTTTTTTTTAGTCTACAGAAGGGAGCATTTCGTAAGTTAATTCTATTGGTTTAACCCATTAATGCCCATGGTGTCTATTTAGACACCAAAAACATGACGTCATAAAGTTAAAGTAAAGTGTGAATATTTAACTACAATAGTTTTTACCCAATAACCACTGATCTAACATCTTTGTTATTATTTATAACCCTATTGTTTAAATACTTCATTTTAATATTCCAAAGTGATAAATTGTTACCTAGGATTGTGTTGCATCGACAAAACCTTGTTGTATTTGGGACGACGGTTTGAATTTGTTAAAACAATTTGGTGCAGTTAACTTGACTAGTTATTCTTTTCTCTTTTTATTTGAAGTGAATGAAAATTTACTAATATTGTTTAATTTACCCCTTAACTGCGAACTCTTGCACATTAAAGACTTTCAAATAGGATAATGCCTCCAACACATGGTGATCGCCAATTCACTTTGCCATTTCTTTTGTAAATTTATCCCTAAAGATAGAAATACTATTATATACTATATATATAATATATATATATATATATTATAATATATATTATATATATAAATATATAATTATATATATATAGTTATATATATATATATATATATATTATATAATTAATGATATATATATATATTATAATATATATATATAGTATATATATATATACTATATATATATATATATAATATATATATATATATATATATACATATATATAATTTTCAAGCACTAATATGGCTCTAAATAAACGTATCATTATACAAAGATTCGAGGAAATCTAAGTTATATTAAGAAGAATGTGAGGAAGCCGCACAGGCCAGAGTAGAAGAAGATGCTATCGCTGGCACACTAACCGAAGTAGTGACTCGAAGATTGAAAGGGGGAACTTTGATAGAGATGATGCCAAAGGTGATGCAGAAGAATGCACCAAAAATGTTAGACATTGGAAAGGGAGTTTTATCTCAAACAGCAGAGCTAAGAGCAATAAGAAAAGAACTTACGATTTAAAAGTTAAGAATTGAGTAAAAAATTCGGAAACCGTCAACTAGCCTGTCAAAAAAGCAATGCGTAACCCAACTAAAACACCTAAAAAAATTGTTTTTCTGAAAGGTCTGCACAAATCTTAAAAAATCATACAAAACGTCCATTATTGACGCATACTGTGCAGCAACAGCTCAATCCAATCTTGTCATTCCTACAGAGACTTTCATACAGAATTCAAACATGAAAACCAAGTTCAATCTTTTCAAGAATATCCTATTTACGAGAGAACTAATATGGATAACTATCATGCAGAGAATGCGTAAAAATATGCTCCTCAAAAGATCTTAAACATCTATAAGACATTCACACTTTCTGCTCCGAGATATGTGAACATTTACTTTCGTTATATTCAATTTTATGTCTGGAATCCTGGAATTCCCTCATGTTTCGTCGGCATCGACACAGTTCGATATTAACTATGGTTACAAACTCAAAATAACACAGAGATATTCTTTAAATGGTACATAGCTCTCAAACGTTCATGGAGAAAGAGAGATAGGTACCAAACAAGCAGTTATTCCACCTGCAAACACAAAACCCATATCGTAAAACTCGTAATAATACAATAACAAAGCGAGGAGTGGAATCTTATTCGGATCCAGGACGCAATTAACCAATTAGGAATAGATCATAAACACATGGTATATAGACCTCGACTTCCGCTTTTGGCCTACATGGCAGTCGTTTTTGTCAATTTGTCCCGGATGCTCATACACCCATAATATTAGAAAACAACATCGTCACGCTCTTGAAATTTACTAAGACAATAGGTAACTCCCCGCTTTATCTGCTCCTGACATATGACAAACTTAGGATCGTCAAAATCTCAAGCAGCTAAACACAAGTACTGCGATATGCACCACTTAATGTATTCTCTCACTGACATCAGATCACATTGCCTAATGGAGCAGAATATCCCGCACACATCAGGTCGTAGAGAATTTCCCTGCCTCCAATTTTCTGAGAGTACGTAACCACATTCTAATATCCATCTACTTATTCGTTTGCATTAAACATCAATGCAAATGTCAACCCTGAATGAACATGCAATTGCTCTGGTTTTGTTGAATACTCTATCCATAAACTCTACTAGTCATATATACTATACTCAATCATATATTTACACGGAGACAGGACTTATGTTATCCTACCTCAACATATACCTAATTAAACTATATCTCCTTAAAACATTAGCTTTACTAAAAACAATCCCCTCCTTTTAACATATATATCCTGCCAAATATATATCTCTATTATCTTAATCAAACCCCTTTATATATCACAGACATATTGATACTCCACCAAATAACAATAATTATATATCTTCACATCTAATTATAAAAAGGTACGTATATATGACTATAATATAGACATACCCTTATTTCACCTCCTTACTCCATTCATCTACACTAATATACTATTATCATTATACTAACAAAACCTACATTGCCTTGCCTATAATCACTAGTACTACCATCTTATATAGTATACTATTCTTATAACCTATAATAACTAATCCTATAATACAAAAATTATGGAATAACAAAGGGACATTACATATATATTATATCTTCCTAATATGCTATACACAACTCTCCACTATAATTAATAATATATATTTAATATATAATATAGCACTTACACTACCAATCACTTATATATGTGTATCTTCTGAGAAATATCGGAAGCTTACATACACACTATATACCTTGGAAAAGGTTATATTTTAGTAGAATTTTTAGTTTAATAAGGAGTCATCTACTATATATTTACATGTTATATCATGCCCTATATATATACCAATCAACTATATACTATATATATATACTATAATCATAATTATATATATAAAGCTAGAGAGTATATATTTATAGTATTTATAGTAGTATATATCTTATAGTACATCATATATATTATAGGCTATATTATACCGTAATTGAAAATATATAAATAGTACTTTTCATCCCTGTAGATATTGCATAAAATATACCTACATTCACATAAATCTATTTCATATTTATATTCTATTATCTTTACTACACCTCCATTATTATATATATTATTATCTCATATAAACTTATATACATAGTTGTAATTTCCACCATACTGTATCTATATACGATATATTTGATCCGTACATTCCATCTCACTACTACTCCTTATACTATACATATACCCTGTGTAATTGAGTATAATATCTTACACTGACTATATAGCTATAACATATCCTAGATATCCTTTTACGTATTATACAATCTATATGAGACTAACATATATATATATAGTAGAACCTATTATAGTCACTACAGTGATGAGCAGTGCGATGCGGTGAAGAAATATGATGCTTATTCATCATTCTAGTTTTAAACGTAATCATAAATACATAAACATTTTACCTAAAAACGCTCATCATTTGATCCGCTCCGATTTTATCAATTTTTTGCCAACAACGTCTAATTGCCCTATCAGTGTCTAAAAAATGTCACGGCAAAAAATCTACTGAAGAGAGATCGTGAATTTTTTAACAATTGGAAATTGATATACTTTCTAGGCCAAAGAATAGACTTATTGACCCATTTTACAGATTTTCCCAAAAAAAATTTAAACTTACTCTTTTGGTCTTTCTAATATATTCGGGCATACATAGAGATGGGTTAAGTCAGAAAGTTTTGCTCACCCAGAGGAATTGCAAAGCTTGCAATAGCGATACGGGTTTATGTATCTTTTTGTGAGATGCGATGGTATTTGAGTAAGTCTTTGAATTGCAAAATCTTTAGTTTTTTGTAACAATGGTTGTGTATGGCTGTAAAAATTGTCTATTGAAATTTGCTTTATGATTGTCGCATAAATCGACTTTTGAATTACACACTTACATTTTATGGATCTGAGTTATTTTGTGTTCTCGTATACATAGGAAGTACAATGAAGTATAGTAAGTGGGGTTGTATTAGTAGAAATAGTAATAATTTTTCCAAAATGATATTTAAGTTTATTAGCTATCATATTTTTAATCTTATATTAGCTACATAAGTATCTCGTACAGTCTGCTCAACGTAAGGTTGTTACATGTTCTTAATAAATGTCTAGTTTTTAATCGATATATTTCATATTTCCCTAGTTTTTTGCTTTTATAGCCCTATTGACAGTTCTATGTTGTTTAATTTTATATTATAGATTATCATATATCATTGTTGCTTGAAAGGGGAAAAAGATTGTTTTAATATTAATATTTAGATATATGGATAGATGCAAATCTATCCATTTCATTATTTTATTAAGGTGTCTACTGCTTTACGTGATGATGAAGATGACTTCTTGTATTTCTTATGTTACAAAATTTTTATTAAAGATAAGAGATACACTTCAATCAGCATAATGAGGCTGAGAAAAGGTCATTGCTGGAGAGTTGAATCAGATCTAGAGAATAAAACCCCGAGTGAAAAACACAACGGTCCAAGAATTGAACCTGGGTACGTCAGTTGATGTTTGAAGTGTGATTGAATTTGATTCATTTAGTTTGACTATTGGAGATCCTCCTTTAAGTAACTTTTAACAAGTTGTGAAGTTTGTGCCCCATCAATGAGCCCTTTTGTTCATTTGTCTTCAAGCCCTAGTCTAGTTTTTCGCTCATTCATTGGCTGAAATCTACATATATAATATAGAGTTCTGGTCTGTATTTTCTATATTTCTGTTTTTTTTCGACTGTTAAGGCAAATGAAGTTCATTCAGAATGTTGAGGCGCTACCACTTTATATGAATTCCAATATTGTGATTGCGCTGAGAATGAAGTTAGTCTGGAATTAAAATTACTATTGTCTAACGATATTTAATATATCTTTCCTCAAATATTTAATGTGTTACATTTCGTTATTTGTAATAGCGTATAGGTCTGGTATAGTTTTTTTTGCTAGGGAAGGTGCTTTCTTTTTCATTAGGTATTGGGCAATCACTTTTGCTTCTTGAATATATTTGGAAACTATTCCTGTCATATTAAGATGAGTTCATTAGGATAAAGTGTTTTAGAGTGTGTGCTGTTATGTTCAGTAAGCGAGTTTGTAGTGGAAATGTGGTTTGGGGATTATGAATGAACATACACAATTTTTTGTTTATTAGTCAGTGTTCGATTACCTTCTTTTACCTAAAGATCTGTGAGTTGAACAAAGAAAAATTGAGATCTCTAAGTAGTAACTA
>JABUQX010056615.1:0-5000 GCA_015478945.1 Trachelipus rathkii
CCTAGTATTTCTCGAACCCTGAAATAAGTAATTTCTTGCATCTTTTGGTACTTAAACTTTTAATAGATTCGATCCTCCTGACACTTAAAACTATCATGGTTTTGATTTTGCCTTCTCATAATCGTTGCAACTATAATAAGATTAAGCTTTTCAAATATATTGCTTTAAGTTTGAATTTACAACCAACTTAAAACTCTTTCCTTTTTTTTCCCAAAAAAGTTTATCTTTAAAAATATTTAAATATTTTTCATGCCCATCGTTATGATTAGATTGCACTACACCAGGTCGGCAACCTTTTGGTCGAAAGAGTCAAAAATTACAATTTAACAAAATTTCAAAGTTTTTAAAGAGCACAAAATTTTTTTCTTGCAACAATAGATAGTACTGTTCCACGCAATAAATAACAATTATTTGATAATAAAAAACTAATCTATTTATATTTATATTTAAAAAACTATATATTTTATTCATAACGAATCTCTCTGATATATATTCAATATATAAAGTCGTGTTTTCATACAACAAATTAAATAATATTATATGGCATTATTAGATAGCTAATTACTTATTATTTAAGTAAAAAATTAAAACAATTAAACATTTACTTACAACACTAACTTGTACTTCAATAACAAAACATTGAGGCAAACAAAATTCAAAGGCTCACTGACTTTGCATGGTTATTCACGTAGAAAAATTTAAACTTTACTAAACAATGTAATCTTGTACTTAAAATAAAAAAAACAAAACAATAACATACATTTGAAGCAAACCAATTCAATGGGAGCGTTTTGCTTTTGTGGCTTTTAGAAGTTGGATAAATTTGGCTCATTAACTTGTTTGTTTTTAAAGTTTAAACACGACTCTAAACTCTTTACATTTGTTAGTTGGCTTCTTACTTTTACTTTTAAACTCATATATTCATGCAAAGAGACACGCTTCGCCTAGCAGGAATATGTCGTATCCGAAGATAGTCAGCACTCACAAATCCCAACCTCTCATATCATCTATTCAACCGCTTCACTGCTGTAGCAATCTGGGAAGACTATTCCATTTCGTCGAATTATAAGTGGCCCGCCTTCCGATTACGATATTTCAATTGAAAAATGTCGACTTATGTTGCGATTTACATACGCCTCTTTGAGAAATAACAAGTTATCTGAGGAGCCTCCCATTATGTTACATCCAATTAGGAATTTTCAAAACTATGTGAGAACTCTTCCATCTTCCCACAAGTTTTACTTTTTAAGAGTTGAATCAGTTGATTATTTTCTAGAGATCGCAGTATTAATTTCACATAATGTATGCTCAATGTGGATTTCGTTACTATTTGTGTTGAGAGGATTTACAATGATGCTAGAGTGTGGTTTTGTTGGTTTTGAATTGCTCATATAGTCTGTTCAACTGAAACTATCATTCATTATCAATTTTCTTTTTCTATATATTGTCGAGCTGAGTAATTCGTGTCAACAGTTTCACTGGTTTTATCGCGATATTGCTTTAGAAATTGAAAATGAAGTAATTTACCGCTCTGAATCTTCTGCAAAAAGAATTAATTTTTCTTCAAAACAAACCAATTTTTCTACCAAAACATAGGCTGGGTTTCCCTTTCCTTGCAGTTTTAGATTCAGCTCATTTAATTTCGCTGTGATATCCACCATAAAGTAAAAATATTTTTGCAACCATTTGTCGTTCTCTAATTAAGGGTGATTAATGCCTTTTTCATTTAGGAATGTATTTATTACATTCAAGGCGAGCGAAAGCAAAACGTTTTCAAACCTTCCCTATTGAACAGCCATCGCATGTCTTATTGTTTATATGAGGTATGTCAGAGACAAATATACTGATGATATGTCCATATATCTTTTAGAATTCTTTAAACTGACTGATTTGTATATGTCACTCGAATTGTATTGTAAAGGGGTGCTATTTTGAATGACTATCTTGAAAGGACTCTACATCATTTCTTTTTGATAAATGACTAGGGCAACAAAGCGCTCTTTGGTGTATTATGCGACACCAGGTATAACACGATAAAGTAATTTTTTCCTCAAAAAATTCAAAAAATATTTTCATTGCTCTAAGAAATCGACCTGTAGTAATACCAGTTTCTGTGTTATAACTTCCTGCTCCATCAGTTGAGCTTACTATGAAGACGAGTTATTTTATATATTATATATAATCAATCTTTTGTCTTTAAGAGCCATTTTTTGAGAGCACGGCATTTCGCTATACTCTTTCCCCTTAGTTTGTCCGAGAGCGGTAGCCAATCCTAGACCAAGTGATCTTCCTTTTGGACTGGAAGACACCGTCCCAGACAAAGCGGGAAACTTGTGTCGTGTCTTTTATGTCGGCAAGACTCATCTATAGCAAGTGAAAAGGCAGAAGAAAGATCAATATATTGCCCTGCATATATGTTACATTTGAAGATATTTGTTAGCTATTCTGTTTGTACTGTTTTTAGGCGGAGAACCGCACACAACGCGTGCAGGAAATACAGCGAGTCATGGTTTGGTTTCGACAGCCCGAGGTTCAGTTCTTCAGATGCACGCTTAGGGTTTATGAAAGCAAGCTTGACAATACTGAGTCACTCTAGCTGCAATGGTTTGCTTTTTTTTGGCAATTGTACCTCTAGTGATTATCACACCTTTAAATCATTCGAGAGACGATAGCTTGCCATATTAAACATTATTAGATAGATCTCTGCGTGCAGTTACTTTTAACATGGTAACTTGATTGAGAGACTGTTTTTGTTTTTGGAAGCTCGTCGCAGACTTTTTATTTCGTTATTTCGCCGGCTGGATATTTACTAAGTAATATAGAGAGTATGTTCTTTTAGTGAATTTTTACTAAATATTAGATATTCTATTAGTGTGCGAGTTTTTCCGTGGCAAATGAGTTGCAAAAGATGGATATAAGGCTTAAATTTTAACATGCAGACTCACGAGAACTGGTAAAAGTCTTAAAACACTGGGATTGTAAGGGGGTGACATGCTCCTTTATCTATAAGTCATGGAACACTAAACTCTCCTCTTTATCTAATTAAAAATGTGAAACATATATGGAGCTCACGTAATCTTTTTTATCGTAAGTCTTCCTCAAATTTTTATTATTCAGTTTACATCAGGGACTTTCAAACTGGCCTCTATTGGACAGAACACGCTGTCGGTGCTTTAAATATTAATTTGGACTGGAGATAAGCCGTGTTTCTTCTGCTTTAATTTTTTTTGTTGGTTTATTTTTTTTTTCTAAAATGTTTTGTTTATTTTGCAAATAAAAAAAAAGATAGGTAGATAGATATTGTGGATGATAGGATAATTTTTGATAAGGGTAAAAAAACGTGGGGAGGAGAGAGAGGAGAGAGAGAGAGAGAGAGAGAGAGAAGAGAGATGAGAGAGGAGGGGAGAGAGAGAGAGAAGGGAGAGGAGAGAGGAGACGAGAAGAGATGAGATGTAGCGTATGCATGTAGAGGAGAGAGGGAGGAGATGACAGAGGAAGAGGAGAGAGGAAGGAAAGAGGAGGGAAAAAAGAGAACAGCCGATATGGAGAGAGACAAGGTAGAGAGAGTAAGCAAAAACAATGGAAGAGAGATATGAGGATAGCGAGAGATATCTGGAATAGAGGAGATAGATAATTGGCAGTTAGGAGGTGAAAGGAAGAAGGCGAAGAGGAAGATGAGAGGGAGAAAAGAGGAGAGAGGAAAAAAAGGCGAATGAAGAGAAAGAGTAGAGAGAGAAGGAGGAGAAGGAGGAGAATAATGGATTTAAAGACAGTTTGAAGAGATAGGGAGGAGGGGCCATCCTGAGTTGCAATATGAAAGCGAAAAAACGAACTCCGTCCAATCGCCGAATTGAATTCTCATTGCTCTACTTCAACTCTTCAAAGGTATTTTCCAAAGATTTTCCACATGAGAAACTTGAAAATTAGAACTGTAACAAAAGAATTTTTAAAATTATTATTTAGGTATCCAAAACAGCAGATGACAAGTTTTGCAATTATTTACTAAGTCATAGTAAATAATTGCAAAACTTGTCATCTGCTGTCATCGATTCAGAACGATCGATTTTTAAATGCTTTTTTTAAAAATAAATAAATAATATTTGCGTATGGAACTAAAGAGCCGCAGCTTCACATCCAAAGAGCCGCATGTGGCTCGCGAGCCGCAGGTTGCCGACCCCTGCACTACACCAATTATTACACCATTCAACATATTTTCGAGATTATTCAACCACTCATCCTTTTGGAGCGGAGGGAATACTTCAGTGTTGGGAAAGGAAATGATTAAGTTTTATTTTATGAAGGTTAGAACATATACCAATGTGGTAGGTGACTATCCATTATGAGATTTGCTTCATGAGAGAATTTCCATAGATCCCGATTCAGTGATTCCAATAACTATAAATATGTTCTTAATGTTTTTACTGTAGATTTAATTATGCCTTTTATCCTTATTGTTTTTTCAATATGTGATGGATTTAGTCTTTACTGTGATATCAGTAGTAAATTATTATTATTATTATTATTATGATTATTATTATTATTATTATTATTATTATTATTATTATTATTATTATTATTATTATTATTATTATTATTATTATTATTATTATTATTATTATTATTATTATTATTATTATTATTATTATTATTATTATTATTATTATTATTATCATTAGTAGTAGTAGTAGGAGTAGTAGTAGTAGTAGTAGTAGTAGTAGCATTGCACCTACCCTAATTGTTCTCATGTGTTCCTTCTTGGCCTTTTTCGTCCTACCGCAGAACTTCCTATAGAACCATCGACACATGTAGTAAATACTTTTTGGGGTAATGATGATGTTGAACGGAGGAGGGACTGTCTGGCCTTCCTCGAAAAAACTTATCCACAATTTACTTCTTGCAAATTTCCATTCAATGTCAGCCCTTTCCTTTAATGATCAGGAAATAAAAAAAAAGATTTATATATATATATAATATATATCAATATACTAATATTTATAGTA
>JABUQX010056615.1:25000-27500 GCA_015478945.1 Trachelipus rathkii
CTAACATGTTTTATGAAAAAGCTTCTGTATTTTGCTGAATCTCTAACATGTCTTATGAAAAACTTTGTGCGGATGACCACATATAATCCATATTTTTTCAAACTAAAAGGATTATTAATTATCGCAATCTCAAACAGAACTCCCTCTAGGTGTAATTTTACCAGGTAATACAAAATATTATACGAAGTTTTAATGTCTTTTTCTGAATAATTTTTTTACTAACAATAATTAAAAGTAATTACATATTAAGTAATTTAAAGGAAAATTAATTATTAAATATTTATGTCCAACATTACTTGCATAACATTTTTAAAAAAGTGTTATATATATATATATATATATATATATATATATATATATATATATATATATATATATATATATATATATATATATATATATATATATATATATATATATATATACAGGTGTGCACCGTTAATGAAGTTAACGTCGTTAATTTTTAATCGTTAACAAAAAATATTAACGACGTTAATCATTAAAGCGTTTATCGGTAAAGAATGTAGCGGAAGTTAACGTTAATCGTTAACGTTAACCGTCTTCACAATATGTAGGAATAGTAATAATTATTGTTAATTTTCTTTTATTATAATAATATCCCTAACAATATTAATAATGATATTAAGTTATCAGACAAATTAATTAGGCTTTGACCTGTAGCAGATGCTTTTGCCGCTTGCCGAAGAATATTTACAAAGCGTAAATACCTTATTAATTAATACTCAATACCGGGTGTCCGTAAAAGAATTTCCCAGTTTCAATGCTTCATTATAACAGCATAATATACAATATCCATATCATATCATACATCAAAGTGAAGAGTAAGTTGTATAGTTTCGAATATGCACTTGCGCCAGAACGAGTTCCTGATAGGTCGACATACGCGCATGCGCGCATTCAGATGTAGTCTTCTCTAGTGCGTGCGCCACACACTGACAATGGCGAGTCCTGAGCGTAAAGCTTCGTGCTCTACAATTTGCTAGTGTGAATCTGTAATTATGATTCAACTTGCGTATCGTTTACGTTTCCAATGTGATCCTCCATGTGGCAAAAACATTCGCCGATGGTATAGGCAATTTGCAACTAATGGATGTCTTTGTAAAGGCAAAAGTACAGGACGGCCCAAAGTGACTGTACAGGATGTGGACCGTATCAGGGCCTCGCTTCTTCATAGTCCTAAGAAATCCGTTCGGAGAGCAAGTCACGAACTGAAGGTGCCAAAAACGACGGTGTGGAAGGTGTTAAGGAAACGTTTACACATGCATGCATACCGGTTGCAGTTTGTACATGCTTTAAAGCCCGACGACTAGGCTCTACGGTTTACCTTTGCCTGTGCAGTGTTAGGTCGAGACGATGACCTTCTAGGTCGTAGTGTTTAGCGATGAGTCCACCTTTCATCTCAGGGGTAAGATGAATGCCCATAATGTTCGTATCTTGGGTCTGAAAATTCGCATGAACTTGTAGAACACGAACGTGATTCCCCAAAGGTTAACTTTTTCTGCGCCATATCCCGACGCCAGGTCTACGGACCTTTCTTTTTCGCAGAAGCAACCGTAACAGGGATCGCCTATCTCGATATGTTACAACAATAGCTCTTTTCACAATTATTAGAGGATGAAGCGGTAAACTTTATATGGCAGCAAGATGGAGCCCCTCCACATTGGAGTCACATAGTGCGAGCGTGGTTGAACGACTTACTCCCAGATCGTTGGGTTGGTCTAATGGTCCAGACGAGAGAGCTCTATATATCTGGCCCCCCTGGTCCCGGACTTAACGCCATGATTTCTTCCTATGGGGCTGCCCAATTATACGCAGAGTTGAAACGCAGAATTGAACATGCCGTTCCTTCCATTACTCCGGATCTATTAACCAATGTTTGGGAGGAATTGGATTATCGGCTGAATGTATCCCCTATAACGAAGGGGGCACATATTGAACATATGTAGGAAAACTCTGTTCAATGACCTTCACTTTGATGTATGATATGCTGTTGATATTGCATATCACGCTGTTATAATAAAGCATTGAAACTGGGACATTCTTTAACGCACCTGAGTAGTATATTATTGTAAAATAATAGGATATGTCAACTTGAATTTTAATAAATGTGTATATTTTTTATAAGTTACAATGCTTATGAGGCCTAGTTCTTATATTTTTCACTGTCGCAAAAAAGAAGCAAGTCTGGCACCAACGAAAGAAGTTAATGGCTCATTGAACGGGCAACAGTCACTATTTTTTTCTTCAGCGAACCAATAAGAAAAGAGAATACAGCAAAAGAAAAACGTCAAACATTTCTAAAAGGGATAATAACCGTGTAAGAATAAACACATTTGAGCCATTGAGAGGAGCGTTTAGGGAAATTTTGGAAAAGAGAGTTTGTTATCAAAATCGAATCTAATACAATTTAAAATCTGATAAGAAAATATTTTATATACTCGTAAATTAAAGTAACGATTAACGGATGTAAAAATTTAAC
>JABUQX010056616.1:0-19772 GCA_015478945.1 Trachelipus rathkii
AAAAGATGCCGAGAAGTACGTATGGCGAAGAGGCACGTATGGCGAAGAGGCACGTATGGCGAAGGGGCACGTATGGCGAAGGGGCACGTATGGCGAAGGGGCACGTATGGCGAAGGGGCACGTATGGCGAAGGGGCACGTATGGCGAAGGGGCACGTATGGCGAAGGGGCACGTATGGCGAAGGACCACGTATAGCGAGGGGGCACGTATGGCGAAGGGGCACGTATGGCGAAGGGGCACGTATGGCGAAGGACCACGTATGGCGAAGGGGCACGTATGGCGAAAAATCTATTCTTCGAAAAAAAATTGAGAGTTTTCGCCATTCCACCCCTATCTATCAATAATGAACGCCGAAAAGATGCCGAGAAGTACGTATGGCGAAGAGGCACGTATGGCGAAGAGGCACGTATGGCGAAGAGGCACGTATGGCGAAGGGGCACGTATGGCGAAGGGGCACGTATGGCGAAGGGGCACGTATGGCGAAGGGGCACGTATGGCGAAGGGGCACGTATGGCGAAGGGGGCACAGCATCGTTCATATTGGTAAAAAGTAAACCATATTTTGTTTATTGGCAGCCAGCGAGCTAGTTTCATTTTTGTTTATTAGCAGCGAGCGAACTAGTTACAATTTTGTTTATTGGCAGCGAGCGAACTAGTTTCAATTATGTTTATTGGCAGCGAGCGAACTAGTTTCAATTATGTTTATTGGCAGCGAGCGAACTAGTTTCGATTATGTTTATTGGCAGCGAGCGAACTAGTTTTGAGTTCTCATGGGGAAAACTTTATGATTTGCTGTTGAAAGAAAATCTTTTATCGTATAATTGTTCATATTCATGACTAAGTTCTTAAATCAAAATATTATATTATAACCCTCCGAGAGTTTTACAAATTTCGAAACGCATGTTTTACGTTACTAAATATATTAGGAGAGAAGTAGATTCTTTTTGTGGCGTTTCATCGGATCTCGGGCAGAGCTACCAGTAAGATATTTCTGTTTCGAAATACGTTTAAACGTTTTGTAGCAGAGTAACCCTTGTTATAGCGTCATTTCATCGGGCTCGATTTCGTTTTCTATCCTAACTTCGAAGTCCTAGTTCCCTAAACCTTCAATTTTTTTTGAAAATTCTCGGTGGTTGAGATTTTATTCTCCTTCCCTCCGAAAATTTTTCTTTGCAAACGAAGAAATGTTAACAAAACAAGTTTGGGGCCACAAAATTAGTTTACTTGTTGCGAATATGAACATTGATAATAATTATTTTATAAATAGAATTATGATTTTTTTTTAATTTTTCTTCCTGAAAAATTTGTTTTCTATAATAATAAATTAGGATATTTTAGAATAACCAGATTAAAGAAAAATATTATATAAAAAATTAAAATATTTCGATAAGAATAATTATATCATTGTTTACAATACAGGTTTAGGACATCAAAATTAGTTTTTAAATTCGTCCTCCTTAAATTTTCGTTTTCTTTATTAAATGAAAATTTAGGGGAACTAAATAAAAAAAATTATTAAATAAAATTAATTTTTTTTCGTAATATAAGTTTTTGAACGAATATAATCCGTTCCGAAACTTACAAAACTCGCTTAGTTTTTGAAAGATAAATTTTTTTGGTTCGATAACTTAGCCACAGATGCGAAGGAAGATTTTTCCATCAACAGCGAATCATAACTTTTTCTCGATATGAAATCTAAACTAGTTTGCTCGTTGCCGATAAAAGTCCCTCTTCCTCTTATTTTGTCGCACACAAAAAAAAACGGTTTACAATACAGGTTTAAGACATCAAAATTAGTTTTTAATTTCGTCCACCCTACTTAAATTTTCGTTTTCTTTATTAAATGAAAATTTAGGGGAACTAAATAAAAAAATTATTAAATAATATTAAATTTTTTTCGATATATAAGTTTTTGAACGAATATAATCCGTTCCGAAACTTACAGAACTCGCTTAGTTTTTGAAAGAAAAATATTGGTTCGACAACTTAGCACAGCTATCATTGTTCATATTTCGAAAAAATAAACCAATTTTGTTTACCGGCAGCGAATAAACTAGTTTCAAAGCGAGCGAACTAGTTTTGATTTCACATCGATAAAAATTTATGATTTGCTGTTGAAAGAAAATCTTTTATCGTATAAATATACATAATCCTAGCAAAGTTCTCAAACTAAAATTTTATATTCCAACCCTCCGAGAGTTTTTGCAATTTTTGGAACGAAATATCGAAACATTTTAATCTTTTTTTTTAATTTAGTTACCCTAATTTTAAATAAGTAAAGAAAACGAATTTTTAAGGGGGACAAAATTAAAAGAAATCAATAATAATAATAATAATTCTATCTAATGAAAGTTTTCAGAGCAAGATTTTATTTTCCGTCCCTCGGAAAGTTTTTGAATATTTCGAAACGAAAATAGAAAAATACGATCTCCTGAAAAAACTAGTTTACTCGCCTCCAATAAATGTCCCTCTCCTGTTATTTTGTTGCTCACAAAAAACTGCTTACAATACAAGTTTGTGACGAAAAAAAAGGTTTAATTGTTGCGAATATGAAAGATGATATTTATTTCATTAAATAGAATTATTTTTATTTTTTATAAAAACCGTTCCGAGATTTACATAACTCTCTGAATGGTGGGATATAAAATCTTGGTTTAAAAAAATATTCATTAAATAAATTATTATTATTTTTATTTTTTTCCTCCATAAAAATAAAAAATAAAAATATAAATTAGGGCAACTAAATGAAGGGTTGTAAGATAAATTTTAGTTTAAGAACTTAGTCAAGAATGAGAATAAATATACGATTATTGATTTTCTATAAACAGTAAATCAAAAATTTATATCGATTTGAAATCAAAACTAGTTTACTCGCTGCAAAAATATGTCCCTCTCCCTTTTATTTTGTTGCACTTGCACACAAAAAACTGAGGTTTGATTAAATTGGCAAATTATACTTTCAAACACCAAACGCCGAAAAAGATGCCGTGTTTTTAAATCGAATTCCGAGCGAAAAAATCTAGCTTTTCAAATTTTAAATTCTTATTGGATTACTATTGATCAGTTTTTTTTTATAAACTACTTCTTAATAATATCTTTAAACTAAATAACTTACATGTGTTATCAGAATCGCACGTAAAAGATGTCCTGAAGCACGAACGGCGACAATCCTAGCTTTTCAAAATATTAAATTGCTAATCGGAATTTTCCAGTTATTTCATAAAGATTAAATTGGCAAATTATACTTTCAAACACCAAACGCCGAAAAAGATGCCGTGAAGCACGAACGGCGAAAAATCTAGCCGTTTCAAAAATATTCTAAAGCACCGCTCAAATTATTAATTGTTTCAAGTTTTTTATAAATCATTAAAGTTATCTATGGCAAAACTATCATCTCTTGCAAACTTACTTCTCAACGAGTGCCGAAAAAGATACATGACGACGAACGGCGATAAATCTCATCACTTCAAAATAGTCTCATATCGAATATGCTTAAATAAGATTTCATTTTTCATAAATATTAACACGCCGAAAACTGGGCCACGCCGAAAGCGGGCCACGCCGAAGAAGGGGCCACGCCGAAGCAGGCCACGGGCCGAGCAGGGCCACGCCGAAGCAGGGGCAACGCCGAGCAGGGCCACGTGCTAATATCTCCTCACTATTTACCGATACGCAGGGCACGTACGTAGCACGTGCCCACGAGAAGCACGGGCGACTATACCTAGGATTTATTCCTCAATCATACTTTACGTACACACCGTAAATGATAATGGAGTCCCAGTAATTACAACTCTCTGACTCTCTATGCGCCGCTACGCCGAAGCACGGTTGCCACGCCGAAGCAAGGAGCCAGCACCGCTACCGAAACGGTGAATTTTCCTGTTCAGTTCCTAATTAATTGATCGAAATATCGGTTATTCACTAAATATGCATATCGATCGGATTAGGAACTCGTAAGGCTCGTCGATTCGGTGAGATCTTCGGAACGTTTCAGTTCCTAAAATATCAACCAATTTAGTTTATTGGCAGCGAGCGAACTAGTTTCAATTTTGTTTATCGGCAGCGAGCGAACTAGTTTCAATTTTGTTTATTGGCAGCGAGCGAACTAGTTTTGATTTCACATCGAAAAAAGTTTATGAATTGCTGTTGAAAGAAAATCTATTATCCTCTAAATATACATATTCCTGGCTAAGTTATCAAACCAAAATTTTATGTTTCAACCCTCCGAGAGTTTTGCAATTTTGTTTTATATTAGTTACCCTAAATTTAAATAAGTAAAGAAAACGAATTTTTAAGGGGGCCAAAATTAAAAGATATCGATAATAATAATTATAATTTTATCTAACGAAAGTTTTCAAACGAAGATTTTATTTTCCGTCCCTCCGAAAGATTTTGAATATTTCGAAATGACTTACCCACGGATACGAAGGAAGATTTTTCTACCACAAATTTTTCTCGAAGTCAAATCTAAACTAGTTTGCTCGCTGCCGATAAAAGTCCCTCTCCCTCTTATTTTGTCGCTTCTAAAAAAAACTGTTTACAATACAAGTTCAAGACAAAAAAAATTAATTTTTAATTTCGTTCTCCCTAAAATTTCGTTTTCTTTATTAAATGAAAATTTAGGGGAACTAAATAAAACAAATTATTAAATAATATTAAATTTTTCGCTATATAAGTTTTTAAACGTATATAATCAGTTCTGAAACTTCCAAAACTCGCTTAGTTTTTGAAAGATAAAATTTTGGTTCGAGAAATTAGCCACGGACGCGAAGGAAGATATTTCTATCAACAGCAAATCATAAATTTTTCTATATGTGAAATCTAAACTAGTTTGCTCGCTGCCGATAAAAGTCCCTTTACCTCTTATTTTTTCGCATGCAAAAAATACTGTTTACAATACAAGTTTAAGACAAAAAAATTAGTTTTATTTTCGTCCTCCTTAAAATTTCGTTTTCTTTTGTAAATGAAAATTTAGGGGAACTAAATAAAAAAAAATTATTAAATAATATTAATTTTTTTTCGCTAAATAAGTTTTTGAACGTATATAATCCGTTCCGAAACTTACAAAACTCGCGGAGTTTTGAAAGATAAAATTTTGGTTCGAGAACTTACCCAAGGATGCGAAGGAAGATATTTCTATCAACAGCAAATCATAAATTTTTCTCGATGGGAAATCGAAACTAGTTCGCTCGCTGCCGATAAAAGTCCCTTTACCTCTTATTTTGTCGCATGCAAAAAAAAAAAAACTGTTTACATTACAATAAAAGTTTAAGACAAAAAAAATATAGTTTTATTTTCGTCCACCTTAAAATTTCGTTTTCTTTAGTAAATGAAAATTTAGAGGAACTAAATAAAAAAAATTATTAAAAATATGAAATTTTTTCGCTATATAAGTTTTTGAACGATATAGTCCGTTCCGAAACTTACAAAACTCGCTTATTTTTGAAAGAGAAAATTTTGGTTCGATAACTTAGCCACAGATGCGAAGGAAGATTTTTCTATTAACAGCGAATCATAATTTTTTCTCGATGTGAAATCTAAACTAGTTTGCTCGTTGCCGATAAAAGTCCCTCTTCCTCTTATTTTGTCGCACACAAAAAAAAACGGTTTACAATACAGGTTTAAGACATCAAAATTAGTTTTTAATTTCGTCCACCCTACTTTTCGTCCTCCTTAAATTTTCGTTTTCTTTATTAAATAAAAATTTAGGGGAACTAAATAAAAAAAATTATTAAATAATATGAAATTTTTTTCGATATATAAGTTTTTGAACGAATATAATCCGTTCCGAAACTTAAAGAACTCGCTTAGTTTTTGAAAGAAAAACATTGGTTCGACAACTTAGCACAGCTATCATTGTTCATATTCCAAAAAAATAAACCAATTTTGTTTACTGGCAGCGAATAAACTAGTTTCAAAGCGAGCGAACTAGTTTTGATTTCACATCGATAAAAATTTATGATTTGCTGTTGAAAGAAAATCTTTTATCGTATAAATATACATAATCCTAGCAAAGTTCTCAAACTAAAATTTTATATTCCAACCCTCCGAGAGTTTTTGCAATTTTTGGAACGAAATATCGAAACATTTTAATCTTTTTTTTTAATTTAGTTACCCTAAATTTAAATAAGTAAAGAAAACGAATTTTTAAGGGGGACAAAATTAAAAGAAATCAATAATAATAATAATAATTCTATCTAATGAAAGTGTTCAAAGCAAGATTTTATTTTCCGTCCATCCGAAAGTTTTTGAATATTTCGAAACGAAAATAGAAATAGACGATCTCCTGAAAAAACCAGTTTACTCGCCTCCAATAAATGTCCCTCCCCTGTTATTTTGTTGCTCACAATACAAGTTTGTGACAAAAAAAAGGTTTAATTGTTGCGAATATGAGAGATGATAATTATTTCATTAGATAGAATTATTATTAATTTTTATAAAAACCGTTCCGAGATTTACATAACTCTCTGAATATTGGAATATAAAATCTTGGTTAAAAAATTTTCAATAAATAAATTATTATTATTTTATTTTTTGCCTCCATAAAAATAAAAATAAAAATATAAATTAGGACAACTAAATGAAGGGTTGTAGGATAAACTTTTAGTTTAAGAACTTAGTCAAGAATGTGAATAAATATACGATTTTTGATTTTCTATAAACAGTAAATCATAAATTTATATTGATTTGAAATCAAAACTAGTTTACTCGCTGCAAAAAAAATGTCCCTCTCCCTTTTATTTTGTTGCACTTGCACACAAAAAGCTGAGGTTTGATTAAATTGGTAAATTATACTTTCAAACATCAAACGCCGAAAAAGATGCCGTGAAGCACGAACGGCGAAAAATCTCTCTTCTCAAAAATATTAAATTGCTAAATTGGATTTTTCAGTTTTCAATAAATAAAGTCATTATATTTAGAGCAGAATTATACTATTTTCAATATACAATATCAATCGCCCGTAGAAATGATCAGGTTCAGTGAATCTGAGCACATCGGACGATAATATATATATCTATCCTATAAATAATTAATACTTCCTAACATAAAGCATTTACAGTTTTCTTACCTACATATATCTTAATTTGGCAATTGTACTTTCAAACGACAGAACGCGAAAATGATGCCGAGAAGTACGTATGGCGAAGGGGCACGTATGGTGGCGAAGGGGCACGAATGGCGAAGGGGCACGTATGGCGAAGAGGCACGTATGGCGAAGGGGCACGTTGGCGAAGGGGCACGTATGGCGAAGGGGCAAGGAGGGAGAAGGGGCACGTATGGCGAAGGGGCACGAATGGCGAAGGGGCACGTATGGCGAAGGGGCACGTATGGCGGAGGGGCACGTATGGCGAAGGGCACGTATGTGCGAAATTATTATCATACTTCTTTACGAATATAAAAATTAATAAGACAGTATTACGATCGCCATTCGCACCTTATACATTTATCTAATAAGTAACGCTACACGAAAGAAGAAGCTCACCTGGTAGTAGCTAGCATCTGCGAGAGAGCTTATATGTAGTGGCGACGACGGACGATACTGCGAAAGAGAGAATACCGTATAGGCGGACAAAAGGGGCACGGACGTCTTCTACTACAGTTAATCTATTTAATATATGGCGAAAGGGGACACGTAATGCGAAGGGCACGTATGGCGAAGGGCACGTATATGCGTATAGAGGGCACGTATCGGCGAAGGGGCCACGTATGGCGAAAGGACCACGTATACGCGAGGGGGCCACGTAAATGGCGAAGGGGCACGTAGGACGAAGGGGCAGCGTAATGGCGAAGGACCACAGTATGGCGTAGGGCCACGTAAGGCGAAAAATCTAATTCCTTTCGAAAAAAAAATTGAGAAGTTTTCGCCCATTCCACACTCCTATCTAATCATAATGAACGCGCGCGTGAAAAAGATAGCCGGAGTAAATAGTTTTGCGACGACATATCGGCGCAAGAGTCAGAGCTAATACAGTAAATCTATGGACGAAAGAGAGAGCACAGATCTGCGAACATAGGCCACGTTAATATATGCTAGTATGTGGTCATCTGTACTACGTCCGCGCAAGGGGCCCAGCTATGGCGAAACAGGTGAGAGAAGATTTTGAGTATAAGAGGCACTCTGTTTCATATGTGTTCAGAAGTGGGCCACCGACTATGGCGAAGGGGACCATTCTGATATATGCAGAAGAGAGGCACAGTTATATGAGCTCGCAATGATGTGGCGCATAACATGTAAATCGTTTCTTATTTGGGATAAAAGCAAAGCTACAACATATGTTTATGCTCTCTCATATCTGGTCGAGTCTATCGAGCAGTCAGCTATGTATTTATATATATGTTTCTATATAGACGAAGTTGATATATAGTTTATATACATATATGACTTCTTCATGATCATTATCTGCTGCACCGTTAGAGGCGACTATACAGTCTGTTAATTCAATTAATTTATTCGGCGATGTTCGAACTTCACCGATATTATATACATATATGTATCATTAATATGTAGACATTATCAAGACCGACAGAGACTATTCGACATTATGTTTATTATTGAGCGAAGAATCTAGATATCTAATCTCTGCATGTTCATCTAAAGGAGAAACACTACAACTCGCATATTTTGCATTGCAGATCTTTACACCTACTGCTGAAACTACAAATATTACTTCTACTCACTATGAATCAAAACATTCTTTTAAATCTTTTATCGTATAGTATTGTCATTCATCATTCAGATTATCCGACTAACTATATATATTATAATCAGATATTCATATTATCTCTATAGAGTTCCATCTCCTCAACACACACAAGCCATTAAACCATCTAACAGGAATCTAATCACACGAGGTTATTCACAAATGATTTATAGAAAACACACGCTTACTTGATCGTTATATTCATAGAGCTTACACAACTGCATATAATATAACGAGATAGAGAAATATTAGATACTAGATATAAGTAACTATTTATTACTGAGTGGATTTACATCGATAATCGCGAGCATATACTATGATAACAACGCAACACTCGTCATATACAATTCCAGTATCAACGATATGTCTGTTTGACTTGTAATCATCATGTTTAATACGCAATCTTCTTAGTAGCAGACGACTTATCAAACTACTTATAGTTCTACTATCGCGTATTTCACATCGTAGGCTAGATTCTTCAACGTTTTCTATGATACACTCTCGCCAAGTCCTAGCTCATAACTGAACACACACTTATCTATATATTTTTGAAAATTTCTCGGTGGTTGAGGGATTTTATTCCCTTCCTCCGAAAATTTTCTTTGCAAACGAAGAAATGTTAACAAAACAAGTTTGGGGCCACAAAATTAGTTTACTTGTTGCGAATATGAACATTGATAATAATTATTTTATAAATAGAATTATGATTTTTTTTTAATTTTTCTTCCTGAAAAATTTGTTTTCTATAATAATAAATTAGGATATTTTAGAATAACCAGATTAAAGAAAAATATTATATAAAAAATTAAAATATTTCGATAAGAATAATTATATCATTGTTTACAATACAGGTTTAGGACATCAAAATTAGTTTTTAAATTCGTCCTCCTTAAATTTTCGTTTTCTTTATTAAATGAAAATTTAGGGGAACTAAATAAAAAAAATTATTAAATAAAATTAATTTTTTTTCGTAATATAAGTTTTTGAACGAATATAATCCGTTCCGAAACTTACAAAACTCGCTTAGTTTTTGAAAGATAAATTTTTTTGGTTCGATAACTTAGCCACAGATGCGAAGGAAGATTTTTCCATCAACAGCGAATCATAACTTTTTCTCGATATGAAATCTAAACTAGTTTGCTCGTTGCCGATAAAAGTCCCTCTTCCTCTTATTTTGTCGCACTCAAAAAAAAAAACGGTTTACAATACAGGTTTAAGACATCAAAATTAGTTTTTAATTTCGTCCACCCTACTTAAATTTTCGTTTTCTTTATTAAATGAAAATTTAGGGGAACTAAATAAAAAAATTATTAAATAATATTAAATTTTTTTCGATATATAAGTTTTTGAACGAATATAATCCGTTCCGAAACTTACAGAACTCGCTTAGTTTTTGAAAGAAAAATATTGGTTCGACAACTTAGCACAGCTATCATTGTTCATATTTCGAAAAAATAAACCAATTTTGTTTACCGGCAGCGAATAAACTAGTTTCAAAGCGAGCGAACTAGTTTTGATTTCACATCGATAAAAATTTATGATTTGCTGTTGAAAGAAAATCTTTTATCGTATAAATATACATAATCCTAGCAAAGTTCTCAAACTAAAATTTTATATTCCAACCCTCCGAGAGTTTTTGCAATTTTTGGAACGAAATATCGAAACATTTTAATCTTTTTTTTTAATTTAGTTACCCTAATTTTAAATAAGTAAAGAAAACGAATTTTTAAGGGGGACAAAATTAAAAGAAATCAATAATAATAATAATAATTCTATCTAATGAAAGTTTTCAGAGCAAGATTTTATTTTCCGTCCCTCGGAAAGTTTTTGAATATTTCGAAACGAAAATAGAAAAATACGATCTCCTGAAAAAACTAGTTTACTCGCCTCCAATAAATGTCCCTCTCCTGTTATTTTGTTGCTCACAAAAAACTGCTTACAATACAAGTTTGTGACGAAAAAAAAGGTTTAATTGTTGCGAATATGAAAGATGATATTTATTTCATTAAATAGAATTATTTTTATTTTTTATAAAAACCGTTCCGAGATTTACATAACTCTCTGAATGGTGGGATATAAAATCTTGGTTTAAAAAAATATTCATTAAATAAATTATTATTATTTTTATTTTTTTCCTCCATAAAAATAAAAAATAAAAATATAAATTAGGGCAACTAAATGAAGGGTTGTAAGATAAATTTTAGTTTAAGAACTTAGTCAAGAATGAGAATAAATATACGATTATTGATTTTCTATAAACAGTAAATCAAAAATTTATATCGATTTGAAATCAAAACTAGTTTACTCGCTGCAAAAATATGTCCCTCTCCCTTTTATTTTGTTGCACTTGCACACAAAAAACTGAGGTTTGATTAAATTGGCAAATTATACTTTCAAACACCAAACGCCGAAAAAGATGCCGTGAAGCACGAACGGCGAAAAATCTAGCTTTTCAAAAATATTAAATTGCTAAATTGGATTTTCAGTTTTTTATAAATATTAAATTGGTAAAATATACTTTCAAACACCAACCAAACGCCGAAAAAGATGCCGTGAAGCACGAACGGCGAAAAATCTAGCTTTTCAAAAATATTAAATTGCTAAATCGGATTTTCAGTTTTTCATAAATATGAAATTGGCAAATTATACTTTCAAACACCAAACGCCGAAAAAGATGCCGTGAAGCACGAACGGCGAAAAATCTAGCTTTTCAAAAATATTAAATTGCTAAATCGGATTTTCAGTTTTTCATAAATATGAAATTGGCAAATTATACTTTCAAACACCAAACGCCGAAAAAGATGCCGTGAAGCACGAACGGCGAAAAATCTAGCGTTTCAAAAATATTAAATCGCTAAATTAGATTTTCAGTTTTTTATAAATATTAAATTGGCAAATAATACTTTCAAATATCAAACGCCGAAAAAGATACTATGAAGCACGAACGGCGAAAAATCTCTCTTTTCAAAAATATTAAATTGCTAAATAAGATTTTCAGTTTTTCATAAATATTAAACACGCCGAAACTGGGCCACGCCGAAGCAGGGCCACGCCGAAGAAGGGCCACGCCGAAGCAGGGCCACGCCGAAGCAGGGCCACGCCGAAGCAGGGGCACGCCGAAGCAGGGCGACATCGACGGCAGGGCCACGCCGAAGCAGGGCCACGCCGAAGCAGGGCCACGCCGAAGCAGGGCCACGCCGAAGCAGGGCCACGCCGAAGCAGGGCCACGCCGAAGCAGGGCCACGCCGAAGCAGGGCCACGCCGAACCAGAAACCGGTGAAACGTTTCAGTTCCTAATTTAATTGATCGAAATATCGGTCATTCACTAAATATGCATATCGATCGGATTAGGAACTCGTAAGGCTCGTCGATTCGGTGAGATCTTCGGAACGTTTCAGTTCCTAAAATATCAACCAATTTAGTTTATTGGCAGCGAGCGAACTAGTTTCAATTTTGTTTATCGGCAGCGAGCGAACTAGTTTCAATTTTGTTTATTGGCAGCGAGCGAACTAGTTTTGATTTCACATCGAAAAAAGTTTATGAATTGCTGTTGAAAGAAAATCTATTATCCTCTAAATATACATATTCCTGGCTAAGTTATCAAACCAAAATTTTATGTTTCAACCCTCCGAGAGTTTTGCAATTTTGTTTTATATTAGTTACCCTAAATTTAAATAAGTAAAGAAAACGAATTTTTAAGGGGGCCAAAATTAAAAGATATCGATAATAATAATTATAATTTTATCTAACGAAAGTTTTCAAACGAAGATTTTATTTTCCGTCCCTCCGAAAGATTTTGAATATTTCGAAATGACTTACCCACGGATACGAAGGAAGATTTTTCTACCACAAATTTTTCTCGAAGTCAAATCTAAACTAGTTTGCTCGCTGCCGATAAAAGTCCCTCTCCCTCTTATTTTGTCGCTTCTAAAAAAAACTGTTTACAATACAAGTTCAAGACAAAAAAAATTAATTTTTAATTTCGTTCTCCCTAAAATTTCGTTTTCTTTATTAAATGAAAATTTAGGGGAACTAAATAAAACAAATTATTAAATAATATTAAATTTTTCGCTATATAAGTTTTTAAACGTATATAATCAGTTCTGAAACTTCCAAAACTCGCTTAGTTTTTGAAAGATAAAATTTTGGTTCGAGAAATTAGCCACGGACGCGAAGGAAGATATTTCTATCAACAGCAAATCATAAATTTTTCTATATGTGAAATCTAAACTAGTTTGCTCGCTGCCGATAAAAGTCCCTTTACCTCTTATTTTTTCGCATGCAAAAAATACTGTTTACAATACAAGTTTAAGACAAAAAAATTAGTTTTATTTTCGTCCTCCTTAAAATTTCGTTTTCTTTTGTAAATGAAAATTTAGGGGAACTAAATAAAAAAAAATTATTAAATAATATTAATTTTTTTTCGCTAAATAAGTTTTTGAACGTATATAATCCGTTCCGAAACTTACAAAACTCGCGGAGTTTTGAAAGATAAAATTTTGGTTCGAGAACTTACCCAAGGATGCGAAGGAAGATATTTCTATCAACAGCAAATCATAAATTTTTCTCGATGGGAAATCGAAACTAGTTCGCTCGCTGCCGATAAAAGTCCCTTTACCTCTTATTTTGTCGCATGCAAAAAAAAAAAAACTGTTTACATTACAATAAAAGTTTAAGACAAAAAAAATATAGTTTTATTTTCGTCCACCTTAAAATTTCGTTTTCTTTAGTAAATGAAAATTTAGAGGAACTAAATAAAAAAAATTATTAAAAATATGAAATTTTTTCGCTATATAAGTTTTTGAACGATATAGTCCGTTCCGAAACTTACAAAACTCGCTTATTTTTGAAAGAGAAAATTTTGGTTCGATAACTTAGCCACAGATGCGAAGGAAGATTTTTCTATTAACAGCGAATCATAATTTTTTCTCGATGTGAAATCTAAACTAGTTTGCTCGTTGCCGATAAAAGTCCCTCTTCCTCTTATTTTGTCGCACTCAAAAAAAAAAACGGTTTACAATACAGGTTTAAGACATCAAAATTAGTTTTTAATTTCGTCCTCCTTAAATTTTCGTTTTCTTTATTAAATAAAAATTTAGGGGAACTAAATAAAAAAAATTATTAAATAATATGAAATTTTTTTCGATATATAAGTTTTTGAACGAATATAATCCGTTCCGAAACTTAAAGAACTCGCTTAGTTTTTGAAAGAAAAACATTGGTTCGACAACTTAGCACAGCTATCATTGTTCATATTCCAAAAAAATAAACCAATTTTGTTTACTGGCAGCGAATAAACTAGTTTCAAAGCGAGCGAACTAGTTTTGATTTCACATCGATAAAAATTTATGATTTGCTGTTGAAAGAAAATCTTTTATCGTATAAATATACATAATCCTAGCAAAGTTCTCAAACTAAAATTTTATATTCCAACCCTCCGAGAGTTTTTGCAATTTTTGGAACGAAATATCGAAACATTTTAATCTTTTTTTTTAATTTAGTTACCCTAAATTTAAATAAGTAAAGAAAACGAATTTTTAAGGGGGACAAAATTAAAAGAAATCAATAATAATAATAATAATTCTATCTAATGAAAGTGTTCAAAGCAAGATTTTATTTTCCGTCCATCCGAAAGTTTTTGAATATTTCGAAACGAAAATAGAAATAGACGATCTCCTGAAAAAACCAGTTTACTCGCCTCCAATAAATGTCCCTCCCCTGTTATTTTGTTGCTCACAATACAAGTTTGTGACAAAAAAAAGGTTTAATTGTTGCGAATATGAGAGATGATAATTATTTCATTAGATAGAATTATTATTAATTTTTATAAAAACCGTTCCGAGATTTACATAACTCTCTGAATATTGGAATATAAAATCTTGGTTAAAAAATTTTCAATAAATAAATTATTATTATTTTATTTTTTGCCTCCATAAAAATAAAAATAAAAATATAAATTAGGACAACTAAATGAAGGGTTGTAGGATAAACTTTTAGTTTAAGAACTTAGTCAAGAATGTGAATAAATATACGATTTTTGATTTTCTATAAACAGTAAATCATAAATTTATATTGATTTGAAATCAAAACTAGTTTACTCGCTGCAAAAAAAATGTCCCTCTCCCTTTTATTTTGTTGCACTTGCACACAAAAAGCTGAGGTTTGATTAAATTGGTAAATTATACTTTCAAACATCAAACGCCGAAAAAGATGCCGTGAAGCACGAACGGCGAAAAATCTCTCTTCTCAAAAATATTAAATTGCTAAATTGGATTTTCAGTTTTTCATAAATATTAAACACGCCGAAACTGGGCCACGCCGAAGCAGGGCCACGCCGAAGAAGGGCCACGCCGAAGCAGGGCCACGCCGAAGCAGGGCCACGCCGAAGCAGGGGCACGCCGAAGCAGGGCCACGCCGAAGCAGGGCCACGCCGAAGCAGGGCCACGCCGAAGCAGGGCCACGCCGAAGCAGGGCCACGCCGAACCAGGGCCACGCCGAAGCAGGGCCACGCCGAAGCAGGGCCACGCCGAAGCAGGGCCACGCCGAACCAGAAACCGGTGAAACGTTTCAGTTCCTAATTTAATTGATCGAAATATCGGTCATTCACTAAATATGCATATCGATCGGATTAGGAACTCGTAAGGCTCGTCGATTCGGTGAGATCTTCGGAACGTTTCAGTTCCTAAAATATCAACCAATTTAGTTTATTGGCAGCGAGCGAACTAGTTTCAATTTTGTTTATCGGCAGCGAGCGAACTAGTTTCAATTTTGTTTATTGGCAGCGAGCGAACTAGTTTTGATTTCACATCGAAAAAAGTTTATGAATTGCTGTTGAAAGAAAATCTATTATCCTCTAAATATACATATTCCTGGCTAAGTTATCAAACCAAAATTTTATGTTTCAACCCTCCGAGAGTTTTGCAATTTTGTTTTATATTAGTTACCCTAAATTTAAATAAGTAAAGAAAACGAATTTTTAAGGGGGCCAAAATTAAAAGATATCGATAATAATAATTATAATTTTATCTAACGAAAGTTTTCAAACGAAGATTTTATTTTCCGTCCCTCCGAAAGATTTTGAATATTTCGAAATGACTTACCCACGGATACGAAGGAAGATTTTTCTACCACAAATTTTTCTCGAAGTCAAATCTAAACTAGTTTGCTCGCTGCCGATAAAAGTCCCTCTCCCTCTTATTTTGTCGCTTCTAAAAAAAACTGTTTACAATACAAGTTCAAGACAAAAAAAATTAATTTTTAATTTCGTTCTCCCTAAAATTTCGTTTTCTTTATTAAATGAAAATTTAGGGGAACTAAATAAAACAAATTATTAAATAATATTAAATTTTTCGCTATATAAGTTTTTAAACGTATATAATCAGTTCTGAAACTTCCAAAACTCGCTTAGTTTTTGAAAGATAAAATTTTGGTTCGAGAAATTAGCCACGGACGCGAAGGAAGATATTTCTATCAACAGCAAATCATAAATTTTTCTATATGTGAAATCTAAACTAGTTTGCTCGCTGCCGATAAAAGTCCCTTTACCTCTTATTTTTTCGCATGCAAAAAATACTGTTTACAATACAAGTTTAAGACAAAAAAATTAGTTTTATTTTCGTCCTCCTTAAAATTTCGTTTTCTTTTGTAAATGAAAATTTAGGGGAACTAAATAAAAAAAAATTATTAAATAATATTAATTTTTTTTCGCTAAATAAGTTTTTGAACGTATATAATCCGTTCCGAAACTTACAAAACTCGCGGAGTTTTGAAAGATAAAATTTTGGTTCGAGAACTTACCCAAGGATGCGAAGGAAGATATTTCTATCAACAGCAAATCATAAATTTTTCTCGATGGGAAATCGAAACTAGTTCGCTCGCTGCCGATAAAAGTCCCTTTACCTCTTATTTTGTCGCATGCAAAAAAAAAAAAACTGTTTACATTACAATAAAAGTTTAAGACAAAAAAAATATAGTTTTATTTTCGTCCACCTTAAAATTTCGTTTTCTTTAGTAAATGAAAATTTAGAGGAACTAAATAAAAAAAATTATTAAAAATATGAAATTTTTTCGCTATATAAGTTTTTGAACGATATAGTCCGTTCCGAAACTTACAAAACTCGCTTATTTTTGAAAGAGAAAATTTTGGTTCGATAACTTAGCCACAGATGCGAAGGAAGATTTTTCTATTAACAGCGAATCATAATTTTTTCTCGATGTGAAATCTAAACTAGTTTGCTCGTTGCCGATAAAAGTCCCTCTTCCTCTTATTTTGTCGCACTCAAAAAAAAAAACGGTTTACAATACAGGTTTAAGACATCAAAATTAGTTTTTAATTTCGTCCTCCTTAAATTTTCGTTTTCTTTATTAAATAAAAATTTAGGGGAACTAAATAAAAAAAATTATTAAATAATATGAAATTTTTTTCGATATATAAGTTTTTGAACGAATATAATCCGTTCCGAAACTTAAAGAACTCGCTTAGTTTTTGAAAGAAAAACATTGGTTCGACAACTTAGCACAGCTATCATTGTTCATATTCCAAAAAAATAAACCAATTTTGTTTACTGGCAGCGAATAAACTAGTTTCAAAGCGAGCGAACTAGTTTTGATTGAACATCGAAAAAAAAATTATGATTTGCTGTTGAAAGAAAATCTTTTATATCGTATAAATATACATAATCCTAGCAAAGTTCTCAAACTAAAATTTTATATTCCAACCCTCCGAGAGTTTTTGCAATTTTTGGAACGAAATATCGAAACATTTTAATCTTTTTTTTTAATTTAGTTACCCTAAATTTAAATAAGTAAAGAAAACGAATTTTTAAGGGGGACAAAATTAAAAGAAATCAATAATAATAATAATAATTCTATCTAATGAAAGTGTTCAAAGCAAGATTTTATTTTCCGTCCATCCGAAAGTTTTTGAATATTTCGAAACGAAAATAGAAATAGACGATCTCCTGAAAAAACCAGTTTACTCGCCTCCAATAAATGTCCCTCCCCTGTTATTTTGTTGCTCACAATACAAGTTTGTGACAAAAAAAAGGTTTAATTGTTGCGAATATGAGAGATGATAATTATTTCATTAGATAGAATTATTATTAATTTTTATAAAAACCGTTCCGAGATTTACATAACTCTCTGAATATTGGAATATAAAATCTTGGTTAAAAAATTTTCAATAAATAAATTATTATTATTTTATTTTTTGCCTCCATAAAAATAAAAATAAAAATATAAATTAGGACAACTAAATGAAGGGTTGTAGGATAAACTTTTAGTTTAAGAACTTAGTCAAGAATGTGAATAAATATACGATTTTTGATTTTCTATAAACAGTAAATCATAAATTTATATTGATTTGAAATCAAAACTAGTTTACTCGCTGCAAAAAAAATGTCCCTCTCCCTTTTATTTTGTTGCACTTGCACACAAAAAGCTGAGGTTTGATTAAATTGGTAAATTATACTTTCAAACATCAAACGCCGAAAAAGATGCCGTGAAGCACGAACGGCGAAAAATCTCTCTTCTCAAAAATATTAAATTGCTAAATTGGATTTTCAGTTTTTCATAAATATTAAATTGGCAAATTATACTTTCAAACACCAAACGCCGTAAAAGATGCCGTGAAGCACGAACGGCGAAAAATCTAGCTTTTCAAAAATATTAAATTGCTAAATTGGATTTTCAGTTTTTTATAAATATTAAATTGGCAAATTGTACTTTCAAACACAAAACGCCGAAAAGATGCCGAGAAGTACGTATGGCGAAGGGGCACGTATGGCGAAGGGGCACGTATGGCGAAGGGGCACGTATGGCGAAGAGGCACGTATGGCGAAGGGGCACGTATGGCGAAGGGGCACGTATGGCGAAGGGGCACGTATGGCGAAGGGGCACGTATGGCGAAGAGGCACGTATGGCGAAGGGGCACGTATGGCGAAGGGGCACGTATGGCGAAGGGGCACGTATGGCGAAGGGGCACGTATGGCGAAAAATCTATTCTTCGAAAAAAAATTAACAGTTTTCGCCATTCCACCCCTATCTATCAATAATAAACGCCGAAAAGATGCCGAGAAGTACGTATGGCGAAGAGGCACGTATGGCGAAGAGGCACGTATGGCGAAGGGGCACGTATGGCGAAGAGGCACGTATGGCGAAGGGGCACGTATGGCGAAGGGGCACGTATGGCGAAGGGGCACGTATGGCGAAGGGGCACGTATGGCGAAGGGGCACGTATGGCGAAGGACCACGTATAGCGAGGGGGCACGTATGGCGAAGGGGCACGTATGGCGAAGGGGCACGTATGGCGAAGGACCACGTATGGCGAAGGGGCACGTATGGCGAAAAATCTATTCTTCGAAAAAAAATTGAGAGTTTTCGCCATTCCACCCCTATCTATCAATAATGAACGCCGAAAAGATGCCGAGAAGTACGTATGGCGAAGAGGCACGTATGGCGAAGAGGCACGTATGGCGAAGAGGCACGTATGGCGAAGGGGCACGTATGGCGAAGGGGCACGTATGGCGAAGGGGCACGTATGGCGAAGGGGCACGTATGGCGAAGGGGCACGGATGGCGAAGGGGGACATAAGGAAAGGGCACGTATGGCGAAGGGGCACAGCATCGTTCATATTGGTAAAAAGTAAACCATATTTTGTTTATTGGCAGCCAGCGAGCTAGTTTCATTTTTGTTTATTAGCAGCGAGCGAACTAGTTACAATTTTGTTTATTGGCAGCGAGCGAACTAGTTTCAATTTTATGTTTATTGGCAGCGAGCGAACTAGTTTCAATTTTGTTTATTGGCAGCGAGCGAACTAGTTTCGATTTTGTTTATTGGCAGCGAGCGAACTAGTTTTGAGTTCTCATGGGGAAAAACTATGATTTGCTGTTTGTAAAAGATAATTTCTTTTATTACGTATTAAATATATATTGTCATATTTACATGGATACAAGTTTCATTTTAAAATCTAAAAATATATATTTTATATTATATTAACCTACTCCGTAGATAGAGTTTTACAAATTTATCGAACGCATGTTAACGTTACTAAATTATATATAGATGAAGTAAG
>JABUQX010056617.1:7500-12500 GCA_015478945.1 Trachelipus rathkii
TCTCGGACGGTAATGTGTTGCTTTAGATACTCTTGGTTAATGAAAACTGTTTATTCGTAAGTTCGGTACGTTATGTTAAATATTACTATGACAATGTGAAAATAACACTGATTTGTTAGAGAAATGATGAGTTTTTGTAAGATATTACTGTGTTAACTGACAATGATATGTTAGAAACGTGAGCCTGGGTTAAGTTTTTGTTGAGTAATGTTAGGTTTGACCTAGAATTTCGCTAGTGTCTATGTTTATTCATACTTCAATTGATGTTATACTCAAAACGAGTGACACTTTGTTGAAGATAATGTTAATTCATAGTTCAAGATGTTGGTATCTTTGATAGATTGGTCACTTTGTTAAGGGATTTTGTTAGATGATACGAATTTACCTGTTGCTGATATGCGAGAAAAGTGGGAGCATATCGAGTATTGTATGACCCATTAGCTACTTTACCATTGATAAGTAGAGGATTTTCAGGATGTTAGCTGATTATTCATACGCTAGGTATGTTAGGTTTGCCTTTGTACATTATATTCTTAGTTGCTGTTATGATATCATGAGTTATTTTCCTAAACAGAACAACAGCTTTGAAAGCACAGCTTACAGCACCTTTCTCTAGATGAACTTTACTAATGTAAACATCAGTTACAGGGATATAATAGACAATATAGCAGTGTAATATATCCCTGTAACTGATGTTTACATAGTATTTCCGGTCAGGTGACTGATCATCGCCCAAAGTGAAGTTGATTCCAACCCTCATACGAATCCTATCATAGTCTAAGTCTTGTAATATAGTATCAATGACTTCATTAACAACCATATCGAATGATGCTTCAAGATCATCATCGTTCGAAATGGTTGTTGATGAAGTCAGTGGTCTTTCTCTTCTTATCATGGGGGATTCATTCTCGAAGGACTAGCCTGGAATAAATAGTCAATCAAATGTATGGTTGTATATTCAGCACGTTTCTGGAAAAGAATCACTTTTTTTAGACATGTGTATAAATCATTTACCCTCTATTAATTGATAATGTATTTAATTACTTTACGTATCATTAATTATTGATCAGATGTATTACAATGTTATTTTTAAATGAGAATATATATATTAAATAATAAAAAAATCTTACTTAGCTGAATAAGTATTGATTTGAAAAAAAAACTCGGATAATGATACAACAGGATCTAACGAAATGTGTCTTAAAGTGTTGATCATAAGAGCTCTTGATTAAGAATACCCTATCGAGTAGCTCACTGATTTATATATAACGCAGCTCTCTAATCTATACAGTGTTGCCAAATCACCTCTGTATGATGCACCGTTGCCCTACCTACCCGTTTGTTTAATAAATATAATATGTATTGCATCACTTTATGCAAATGGATAAAACATAAAATCATTTTCATGTTTCATGTTGAAATTTTCTGAAAGGGGGATGTAGTCTAAAAAGAGATAAGCCTAAAAATATTCCAGGTTTTACTATTGCTTAATGTTTTGTGTGATACTCTAAATGCTATGTAAATCCGTTGTTAATGTAAAATTAACATTGATATGTTAGAGATATGCTTGAAAAAGAGTGAATAGGTTACGTTTTGTATGCTGTGCTAGGTACTTTACTGTTGTTAGGTATGGAACTTTGTTAATGTTAGTTGTTTATTCTAGCGTAAGGTGTGTTAGATTTTGTTATTGTACAGTATATTCTTAGTTCTGGTAATGCTATGTTAGTTTTATTAATGTGAAAACATTGTTATGTTAGCATATATTCGATGGGTGGTATATAAAGAACTTATTCTTGTACTATGTTATTGTTGTTGTTGTTGTTGCTGCTGTTGTTGTTGTTGTTGTTGTTGTTGTTGTTGTTGTTGTTGTTGTTGTTGTTGTTGTTGTTGTTGTTGTTGTTGTTGTTGTTGTTGTTGTTGTTGTTGTTGTTGTCTAGCGAGAATATATACCCTTTTGAACTGATGTGGTTCGTTTGTGCGTTGTATTCTTGTTTACTTTCTTCTGATTGGCTGAAAGAAAGAATCTCATTACCTATAAGGGTTGTTTACGCATACGATTTCCGTCAGTAGGACATTTTTTCGCTGTACTGGTACGATGACATCTCCTCGCACCTCTACATCTGTTGTTGATATCTTCACGAGGAGCTTCGTTATTCCCAATGATGTGTCATTTATATTTAAGCGTAAACCAAATGGTAGTCGTTACGTTGCTTGTATTTCTACCAAAGGGTCAAATAATAGACCTTTATTCGTTTGTGCTGATGGGTTCATCAAGATTATCGACATCGCTGCTGCATGGGTTGAGGATAAGTGTTTGTTATCCGAGAGATCAACGTTTAGTGAAATATCTAACTGGGAAGACAACATAAGTGGTTCTAATAGAATAGACGTGGTGTTCTCGTCGTGTGACAATATTAAAACCCTTGAGGTACGCCAATATTGGAAACCCGTCGATTGTGTGACCTTCTATCGTACATGTATAGGTTTCACAGTTCGAACACCTGAAAATATTACAGCGTTGCTTAAAATAAAAAACGAATTAACATCACATCTTAACGATGTTGACATACTTGAGGACATAATACATATAGCACATGGTGTAATCTATGATATTTACACCGAAACATGTGGTTTCCCGTATAATGCAGTATACAGGAATGCTTTAATAACTATCAGCTTGGATGAGTTTACTTCTCTCTTGTATGAGAGAATGAGTGCTGCTGAATCAAAATATACCGAAAAATGGTTTAGTGTTGCTGAAGGCATTTATACTTACATCCTTTCAAAGGGTGTTGAATCTTTAGAGATATATATAGAACGAACTTGAATCTATGTTCTCTGATTAGATGAATTAATATATTTAAAATAAACTTATGTTTTTATATAACACTCTTTTCAATGAAAATTATATGTTATAAAATATGAAAACTTGTTTTACTTCCCTCGTATGTTCGCTTTATTGGCTAAGTTGTTAATGATAGCTGTTTATTCGTCTGGTTGTTGTGTGTTAAGTCTGTTATGCTCATAGTTTAGCTTTACAGAGAGTAAAAACTTTACTTTGTCTGCCCTTACCCATTAGGTATTATGATGGTTAGGTAAGGTTATGCTAAATTTTTTGTTAAATATTACTATGTTAATGTAAAATTAACATTGTCATGTTGGAGATATGGTTGACAAAGTATGAATAAGTTGCGCTTTGTCCACCTTGTTAGTTACTTTACGGATGTTAAGTGTGAAACTTTGCTAATGTTAACCATTTATTCTTGTTTAAGATGTGTCTGGTTTGCCTTTGGACATTATATTCTTAGTTCAGGTAATGTTATGTTGACTTTATTAATATGAAAACTTTTGTGACGACTGCACACTTTCGTCGGTCTGTATGATAGTTACACAAGGTTATAGTAAATTTTTGTTACATATTACCATGTTAATGTAAAATTAACATTGTTATGTTAGAGACATGCTTGACAAAGTGTGAATAAGTTACGTTTTTGGATGTTATGTTAGTTACTTTACTGATGTTAAGTGTGGATCTTTGTTAACGTTGACCGTTTATTCCTGCTTAAGATGTGTTAGGTTTCTCGTTGTGGGTTATATTCATAGTTCAGATGATACTAAGTAAGCTTTATTAATGTGAAAACTTTGTTATGTCAACATATATTGGTTGATGTTTGTATAAAGAACTTGATTTTATGTAATGTTTATCCAAAAATGATACTCAAAATGTGACCTTAATCAATAGATCAATAGATCACAGATGGTCAGGAGGGAGGTTGGATGCTGGCTGGATGGTGGTTTGATTTAGTGATTTACTGCTTTAGGGTATGTAAAAACGTAAATTTTTACGTTATAAACATAAAAAGAATAAGAAATTTTATTATTTATTTTTTATTTTTATTTTCTTGATGGATCTGAAACCATTATTTTCGAAATCTACAGACCCAATAACATATATAAGGACATCAATATTGCATCATTACACAAATATTTAATAAATCGGCATCGCACCGGAGCCAGCACCGGTGCAGCTGTCAACTCCTACTCCTCCTTCCTCATTCTTCTTCTACCTTCCTCAATCTTCTTCCTTCCTCATTCATCTTTCATCCTTCTTCATTCTTCCTTCGACCTCTGTTTTGCATTCTGTGCTCTTTTTTCAGTCGGGACCCCCCTAATGAGGGGTCCTAGACATCCTACACTGGCTTATAACCATCATATTCGAACTCTACGACATCAATAATCCTTATAAGGACACCAACATTGTTGTTATACGACTGTTTATTAACTCGGCACCGCAGTGGCTCCAGCACCGGTGCCGGAGCCAACTCCGCAGATTCACATATCAAGTATTTCTAGAAATTCAACTCTGAATCCTCTCACCAAATTTCAGCCAATTACGAACACTTCGATTTTTTAATGGGGGTGGGGGCCCCCTTCGGGGGACCCAGGGGGATGTAACCACGTCTACGACGAGGTTACCTCCCCATCTAACACCCCTCCAACCCAATACGATAACTCTAACCCATGTAGATATATATTGGACTTAGAACTGGATGCGAAGAAGAAACCTCGGTGGAAATAATAACAAAAATAATAATAATAATAATAAATAATAATAATAATAATAAAAATAATAATAATAATAATAATAATAATAATAATAATAATAATAATAATAATAATAATAATAATAATAATAATAATAATAATAATAATAATAATACAGACAGATCAACACTAACCGATGGCTGAACCATACCGAACCCTGAACCGGAGCCGGAGCCGGAGCCGGAGCTGGAGTCGGGTGGTCGGATCGCGCGAACTCATAGTCCAGACCACAGTCGGCTCGAAATTGGGATCCCCTTCGGGGATCACTTCTTCGACGTAATAATAATAATAATAATAATGGGTATGTGTATGTGTATGTGCGCGCGCGCTCTCGCGCGCTGACGTAATCTCGTCTGCGACGAGATTACGTCATCACGCTCGAACCTAACTCTCGT
>JABUQX010056618.1:0-11223 GCA_015478945.1 Trachelipus rathkii
CGAGCATGGAAGAAGAAGAACGAGTAATGAAGGCAAGTGAAGCAAGGTTAAAAAGATAATAGTATGTAGGAAAGCATTTTGCAAATAAATCCAATTGAGTGTGAAATTAGATGAAACAAACAAACCGCTGTAAAGAAGGAACTCTTTGTTATAGTGCAAGAGAGAGTGTGTGGTTTGTGCTAATGTACGGAAGTAAGAAATGTCAATAGTGAGAGAGTTGAATGAAGATGTGATGCAAGCAGTTAAGTGAAAGTGCTAAAAAGCCAATGTGAGATGTCAAAAGGAAAGAGGGTGTTGGACTTATAAAAATAAGGAGGATAAAGGAAACTAAAAGTTGCATGCGTAAGAGGAATAAAGAGGGGTAAATGAACATTTTGGAAGGAAGATGAATGGGGATTACAAAGCAAAAGGAAGCTCTTCTGAACGGAAAGTATTAAAGGTTATAAGAAAGGAGTAGGGAAAATCTTCATAGAATTATGAAGAGACGTGGTAACCTTTGGTGACTGATGAAATGGATGAAAGGAGAGTGTGGAGGGGACACACTTCGAAAACTTCATAACATTGGCAGTAATTTAATGCAATGATGGTGGTTGTTGGTGTAGCAGAGAGAATAAAAGTATTTTGGGGATAAGGTAACTGGTAGGTTGAGGAAGTTGAAAAATGGTTAATTTTGCAATATAATATGGAATTAACTACTGTGAAATGGAGCAAAAAATGGAGACGAGATTTGGATTGACTTGAATGTCGAAGTTGTGTAACAATAACCGTTTATTGGAGGCTATATTTTCCGAAGATTGGGGGAAGAAGCAGTAAACTGTTACCATTATATCAGAGTAAGGTAGATTAAGGAAACGTGTAAGAATTATATGGGGGTAATTCGTTTATTGAGTGTTGTTGGGATTAATATTTATTTTTGGTTCAAAAAGTTAATCGAGTGACTGAGGGATGATGTTGTTGATTGATGAAGAAAAAGGTGCATTTATAAGTGACGTGAGAGGGATTGTTGTAGATGCAGACTCACATTGAACCATATGAAGTTAAGATACAAGAGAGATGTGTGGAGAATATAATTGTATTTTAGGTTTTACTTGGACATCAGCAAGGCATATGAACCAAGCATTATAGACATGCTCCGTGGGCTAAGTGTTAGTTGCATATATTGTGTTGGCTTGGTAGTTGAACTGCAATCAACCAGTATGTATGCCTGCATAGTCGGAACGCAAGTGTAAGAATAATTTAGTCTGAGACTAAATGGTTTAAATATTTCATTGTTGGGCAGCATGAATGTCGTAATGCTTTTTCGCTTGCTATTTCAATTTGTTACTCGATGCTCGCGGTGATGAAAGAATTCAGAGGCAGGATTTGGAGAAGTTGTAAGACTGATGAAAAATGGAAGAGATTGGAGTGTTCCCTACCTTTGTTGTTTGTTGGATTTGGTTTTGTGTGGTGATCTGAAGAGAGTTTGAAGAGCGATTGGGTTAGAGGGGTTTGTTATGGTGTGTAAAAGTAATTGTTTTGAAAGTAAAGATTACGATAAAAGTGCAGTGAGGCAGAGCCTGTGGTGGTGATTCATCGTTGGATCGGGTGCAATTGATACAAATCGAGGTTTAACCATACTTTAGCACTTATATTATGGATTGAAAAGAGAACGGATGTTGCGCTGATTTATCCAGGTTCTCATGGTATAGGTGCTGGTGCAATTAATCCCTGGGGATATAAAGGGACAATCTTAGTGCGTTAAGGTTTTCCAATGAGAGTAGGTGTACACAGTTGTTAAGTATCGAGTAAAACTATTATGTGCATAAGATATAGATCTAAGTACCATCTGTTTCCAGATACGATTATCTAGGGCGTTTCTTATCGGTGTGACGAAGGAATTGCATAAATCGAGGAACTGAAGGTGTTGTAAGGCTGATGGAAATGACGAAGAATGAATGTGTTTAAGATGGTTTTGTCATAATGGAAGGATAGAGTGATGGTCAGTTGTTAAGTGGTGTATGGTGAGAGTGAGTCTGGAGACATGAAGAAAGTGGATTGAGTTCAAGTAAGGAATGTCTGTAGAAAGGAATGTGAGTTTTGGCAAAGGCGAGAATAAAGGCGCATAATAGGGAGTGAAACGGAGGGGTTTTGTGAGGGGTACGGTTGTAGGAGGCGTGACCCCAGGAGATGAAGCCTCATTGTCGCAGATATCCAATCAGTGAAGGTCATTATTCCAACAGAGTTCCCCTTTATTCCTCATGTGTTAACCTTTCGTCGTTTCCTTTCCAGAATAGCTTCCCTATTCCCGTTGTAAGTCCCCATTTTCCCCTCCTTTCCAAAACTGTTCATTTACTCTATCTTCTTTTTCTCGCTACGTATGGCATCTTTAGGCAATTTCCTTTTTCCTCCTTAAATTTAATTTCCAGACTTTTCTCTTTGAATACTTTCTTATCGTACATTCAACTACGCTTCCTTTTTACTTTTACCGCTTGCATCACTCTTCATTCCAACACTCACTGTTAACATTCTTTACTTTCCTAACTTTAGCACATTCCATACCTTCTTTTGCAACTGCTTAACAACCGCTCCTATTTGCTTCCAGATTGTTCAGTCAACTTGATCACACTAAAACTGAATTACGTTTGCGGCGCTCTAAATACTTACGCCTTATCCCTTTGTTCACCTTAACTGATCTCATGCTCTTAATTTTTACCCCTTCCTTCCTTATCACCTTCCGCTCCATCCAAGCCCCACTAACTGTAATTTTACATAGAACAACTAATGATCGATAATCCCATTCCTAATCCTCACTGATTTAACATGCCAACACTAATACTTCAACATCGTCCTTCTCAACTCAAAATCAATCTACTTTCGAGACTCGAATCCCATCTTCTTATAACACCAACTCTCTAGTATATTAGAATACTCTTGTTTAAAAAAAGTATTGCTTACACATATCTTTCTAACAGAAATCATTCCACCTTCCTGGCCCTTTCCATTTCCTCCTGACAACACCCAAAGCCACTGTCATACCATCTCCTTTTTGATCACCTTAATCCATATATTATTATTATTATTATATTATTATTAATTATTTTATTTTTATTGTCTAACTTATTGGCTTACGGGATTATGTTCATATTAATATAAACGGTTTAATTTAATAATTTCTCTATTAAATATAAATTGGAATATGAAACCGTATAATACCTTTTCATGCCTCAAAGACGAAAAATCGTCTCCTTAGTACCCATTTCCTCTCTCGTCTATGTATTTTAAAATTTTTATATTTATATTGCTATTTTCTATTGATTACAGTATTAAATGTATATAAATACCATCGTATAGAAAAAAGTTATTTTTTTTTGATTTGGAATTTAATTAGCATAATCAAAGTTAACTTGGACTTTGAAACTTTTTATCGTGGAAAAATTATACAATCTTCATCTTGAACGAAAACAACAGAAAATAAGATTCAAAAATACGTTTCGATTCAAGTGAGAAAATTTTTGATCCAAACTTTGACGTCAAATTTCCATTGGTGCGGATCGACAAGTTGAGTGAAAAGGAATTAAAGGTATTTTGCCCAGCTTAGATTTAGATTTTCGAATGAAATCAATTTTATTTTTATATATCGTTGTCTTTGTTTTCAGTTTTTTTTTGAGTGATGAAAATTGTTCCCGTCCATTGTGATTAAAATTTGATTCTTTCCTGTCCCTGCGGTCATTACAATGTTATCACTTCTTTTTTCGTACTGAATAATTTCATTCTCATCGACAGTCTCCGCGCATTTTGTTGGCCAATTCTAAAAAAAAAAAAAAAAAAAAAAAAAAAAAAAAAAAAAAAAAAAAAAAAAAAAAAAAAAAAAAAAAAAAAAAAAAAAAAAAATAATAAAAATATTTAAATAAATAAATAACATTAAATATAAATTTATAAATAGCTAACTTAAGTTGTAAATTGGTATGTACCATGTCTCATTGCTCGATAAGAAAGACAAAAAAAGGAATAATATTATTGAAGGATGGACGCGTATGAATACGCCGAGATTCCTTACGCTAAATGTGTGCTTTAAAATGTAATAAAAAAAAGTGTTCTTGAGAGAAGTTTAGGGCATTGGAGTAGGGCTACATTTTCATTGTCCTTCATTCGGTTTGAGTCATTGGGGAAGGGTTGATGTCCTTTTCATTGACCTTCATCCCACTCCTCCTACAGCAATCGTTCTCCTTCATGTTAACTGGTAACTGCACGAACATAGAAATGGTTTTGTTCCTTTCCATTGAAAATTGTACATTTATATACCGTAATTGAATGAAATGCTGAGTGAACCGTTTGGGAACGAGACATTTCGTCTAATATTTGAACGATATTAAAATGAAATCTTTATTTTAAAAGAATATTTTCAATTCTTAAGAAAAATTCATTATTTTATGATGAACTTTTAAATGCATTGAATGGCACGCGAAATACATGACAAGACAAATTGGGCATAAACTTTAAACAGGGAAAAAAATAAATTGAAACTAAAAAATAAGGTAAATAGAATTAAAAACAAAATAAATCACAAAGAAATTTAAGTGGCTGAGGATCTCATGTCAGGACAAATTCTTTTCGGACTCTGCACCGCAAAATAGTGATGTAAACTCTTAGAAAAAGCTGGATAAGATTTTTATCAACTGATATAATACCCACCCAAAGGTGTGAAGATTGTGACTATAAAAAAAATATTTAATTTTTACCTCTTAATTTATTATTTTTTTTTATTTAAAATTTGTTTTTCTTATTGTATATTTAAAATTGTTGTTACTAACTGATTTCCCAATGGAAAATATCTCCCAGTCTTATTTTAATTATTTTGCTTCTCTTTAAGCTTTGCATCTTCTTATTATAAATGTTGAATGCCCTTTGTTTGTTATGTGAATCTCGAGTGTAACATCATGACTGAGTCTCAGTGTAGCACTATGATCGTGAGGTCTCAGTTGTACACTGGACTGCGATATGTTTGGGGGGCTTTTTCATAACTTAGTCCAACCACAGTGCGGGGCCTTGATATCTATTTTCAGTAAATTCTTTTAAAGATTCTGGACAATTTTGATTTGTAAACACGTCACGTTTCTTATTATTTTTTACCCAATTCTTGAGCAGTCTTGACTTTAGCTTCACTACAATTCGTTCTGAAAGGTTGTGTTTTCTTAACCTGTGTTGAAAGAGGAGGACCTATTTAAACCCTCAACTATTGTCGTATTTCTTTTATCTCTGTTTATCCAAAATATTCGAATGTACTTTAAACTGGAATTTTTGGAAACTTGATAATTTTTCTAAACTTATCTTGATCGTCAGTATGACTTTGGTAAATAATGTCCAACTGGAAATCGTTTCCTTCTCTCTGACCCTTAGTTCTTTATTCTTCTCTCTGACCCTTAGTTCTTTATTCTTCGGTTTGATGAATCTTTTTTGTGTTGTTGTACGTGTGGAATCCCTTCGAATTTCCTTCTCTCTGACCCTTAGTTCTTTATTCTTCGGCTTGATGAATCTTTTTTGTGTTGTTGTACGTGTGGAATCCTTTCGATGAAGAAAGTGCAAAGATTTATTTTCTCTTTTGGTATCTCTATCCTTATTATTTTTTCTTGTAAGTTTAACACCGATTTTCTCTCCAACCAGTGAGTGGCTATATCGCAATGAATAAATTTTTTAAGTATTAATTTTGGGGGTTCTATATTTGACCTCTTGTCTCATGTTCATGGAAGTATATCCAGGTCTGTTCTGTCCCCCACGCGTTTCTCTTATCACGTCTTATGTTGATAAACTTCCCTGAGTTGTTCTTTTCGAACTTTAGAAGGCATACCTATAACCAGAGGGCAATAATAGTTGCTAGATCGGTGGCTTTAGAATAACTGCCTCTGATCTTTGGTAACATTCAGGTTCTCAATAATTCATTTATTTAACCTATCTACTTGACAAAGTCTTCCACATTACATTTTTGAAAGCTTAAATCTTCATCCTTGTACTATACGTTTTCTTGTTTGGTGTTTCTTATTCTTGTGATCTTTCTTGAAAGGTCTTATTGTTTCTCTCACATGTTGGTTAGGTGAGCTGAGGCGGAGTTAGAACTACTTCAGAGCACCTTTTGTGCTTGATACATATAGTGTTGTTTTTCCTCTTAATGAAGATTACGTTCCGTATCAGAGGATTTCCACACACGCAATTCTTCTCTATTTGATAGGTGAGTCTAGGGGATTTTTCTTAGTCATGTATTCACTTATCATTAATTGTTTGTTTTTTCTATGTTTTTTTTTTTAAATCTCCAGTCTATCAGCAAGATTCACTTTCTTATACTATTTTATGTATATATGAGCGAGACATTGCTTTTCTAACGTCAGTTGGTCTTGATAAGATTAAAAAAGGTTTTTCCAGTTTTGCTTTTATTGATAAAAATTTTTACATGTTTTATATTTGTTGTAATAGAATGTGATTATGTGGAATTTTTAAAATTAAATGACGAAAATGTTTTCATAGATTTTAGGCCTTATGATATGTGAATTGCTAGGTAACAATCTGCATCGCGAGCATCCGCCACATTATTAAAGATCCGCATCCGCGGTTTTGTCTGGCGGATTGTTGCGTGGGTGTTCTATTGTTCAGTGATTTGTAAGGGAATTTTTAATAATAAAGAAAATGTAAGATGAATCTAAACGCAAACTTTAAATGAGAGAACATGGGGACTGGAGAGCACTGTGTAAATGATGACGCATGATGCTTGACAGCAAATGTTCAGTAAGTAATTTTGAGTCAATCAGAAGTCACACATGAGAGTTAGGGATTGCAAAGTAAAAAATTGCTGCTCCTCACAGCTGTCGTTCGTCCGATATACAATTTAATCTCAACGCGTGAAGAAGGCATTTTTGCACCAAATCTTCAAATCAAAATGGATGGACGGTTTAAAAGAATGTAAAGATGTAATAAAGACTAGAGCGGGTAGAAAAAATCGCTTTGGGTTTTTGTTGGAATTAATGACCTCATGACTAGTGCTGGCAGGTACTGTGTTTGTAGATCCGCCGTTATAAAAGGCATGTTTGTGTTTGTAGGACACAATATGGTAGAAGCAAGAAAAAATGACATGTGGGCTGCATCACTTGTAGATGATGGGTATCTATTACCAGTGGGAATTAGCCTTTTTGCAAAAATAGTCCAAATTTTTGGAAAATTTAAAAGATTTTTGCTAATTTCTTTTTTTATATCATCATCCTATTCTCAGATTGGGGTGAGGTGTGTATGCAGATACACGGCCGGCAGCGGAGAACAGAGAAGAAAGTGGTAGAAGAACATGAGGAAGGTCGGAACGGAAGTCCATATATTATATAATATATATATATATTATATATATAGTATATATTATATTATATTATATATATATATACCGCGTCCATATATATATATGATGTATATATATAGGTATATATATTATATAGATATATATGTATAAATACTTTGTATATTATTATAGTATAGTATATATAGTATGTATATATAATAGTATATATATATATATAATAGTATATAATAGTATATATATATATATATAGTATATATACTTTATATATATATATATATATATATATAATATAAATATATATATATATATATTATATATATATAATATATATAAGAGAAGCGCGAAATGCTTAGAAAAATAAGGGGAATCTGCTTAGGCCTTAGAATAATGAATAGGGAGTGGTGCTTTTGGTAACTGAAGAAAATGGATGTGAGGATTTGTGGAAAGAAACCTTCGAAAATCTGTAATAATACTGGGCAGTAATGAAAAGGTGATAGTGAATGTGTGTGGTTTGGGGTGCAAGAATGAATTGGTATTTTGGGATGAGGTCATTAGCGCAAGGAGGAGGTATGGGTAGAGTTGAAAATTGAAGGGCCAATTGGTAAATCTTGCAAAGTATAGATGAAAATACTGGTGAAATGATCAAAGAACGTATAGGCGAGATGGTTGATTGATTTGGATTTGAAAGTTGTGGTAATAAAGCATTTAATGGAGTGTATAGTTCGAGGTGATAGGAGGAGAGCAATAATAATACCCCTTTTTATAAGGGTAAGGGAGATTTTTTTTTTTTGGTAGGAATTATAGGGGAAATTAGTTTATTGAGTGTTGTGGGGAAGATATATGCTTTTATTTTGGTTGAAAGGAAAGGGTACGTCTAGTGACTGGAGGACTGATATTGGTGAAGAAGCAAGGGACGTTGGGAAGTGGTAGAAGATGTGTGTGATCAAATCTTTAAATTGAAACAAATGAATTGAGAAAATGAGGGAAGGGAAGAAGAATAAATTGTATTTAGGGTTTTATGGATTTGCAACAGGCGTATGATAAGATTAATAGAGTAAGCTCTATGGCAGGTGTTGTGATATATGGTGTTGGTGGCAGGCTTCTGTAAATGGAATCAAAAGTATTGTATGATGATAGTGAAGACGCGTGTAAGGAATAAATGGGGTTGAAAGTAATTGGTTTAATGTATTAATAGGGAAGTGAGGCAGGGATTGTGTTATGCCTCCTTGGTTATTCAATTTGTACTTGTGTGGATGGGGTTATGAAGAAGAATTAAAAAGGTGGTTGGATGGCAGGAAATGGTGTCAGAATGACGGAGAATGGAGGTGAGTGGGGGTGCCCACACCTATTATCAGTGCGGAATGTATTGGTTTTGTGTGGTTGAGTTGATATCCTTGTGAGAGAAGAGCTTGAGAGGAATTAGTAAGGAAGGATTTGCAGGGTGTGTAAAAAGAAGGGGTTTGAAAAGTAAACGTAAGATAAGAGTAAGGTGTATGGTTTGTAGTTGTGAGTGAGGACAGTCCCTCGGTGTGAAGTTATGTTTAGATGGTGAGCAGGCTGGAACACGTGTGCAAGGTTTAAATTATTTATCGATATATGATTGGATGGAAAGTGAAGGATGGAATGAATGCAGCAGAAGTGTAGTAGGAAGTTGGTGAATGGCAGGAAGGTGATGGATTTATTAAATCGTAGGTGGATGTAAAGAGACCTAGGTCTTTGAGGGACTAAGTCTTGACATGAGGGTATGTTGTTAAACCTGTGTTAATGTATAGTAGTGAGACTATGGTCCTGTGGAATAAGAGGGTAATAGATCTAAAAAGTTCAACTGTGTTCAGATGGGACAATTTAGGGGGCGTGTTAGGTTGTGGAAAGAATTGATAAAATGAGGAATGAACGTATTAGAGAGTTGTGTGGTGTGAAGAAAGGGGTAAATGAGAGAATAAATGAAAGTACATAGTGATGGTTTGGTCATGTGGAAAGGATGAATGACAGTCGGTTGGTTAAGCGGATGTATAGGTGGCGAGTGTGTTGGGGCGACCTCGACCAAGTTTATAAACCGAAGAGAAAGTGGATTGAGTCAGTAAAGGAATGTCTGGAGGAGAGAAATGTGAGTTTGGCAGAGGCGAGAAGAAAGGTGCATAATAGGAGTGAATGTCGGGGTTCTGTGAGAGGGTATGGTTTTGGGATTTGACCAGGGATGAACCCCACATTGACAAGATACCACAGTGAGGATCCCGTTGCAGTCTCGTGAAGCCTCAGGTTGGATTTTTCTGATCGCGACGATTTCTCACTGGAGGTATAAAGGGGACGGAAAAGGGAGGAGAGGTCTTTCTTTTCGACTTGCGTCATGTTCTTCTACTACTTTTCTGTTCTGGTATATGCTACGCACCTTACCCCAATCTGGGGATAGGAGGAAGATGATAATAATACTAATAATAATAATAAATAAAAAAAATAAATAAATATTTATAAAATAATATATATATATATATATATATATATATATATATATATATATATATATATATATATATATATATATATATATATATATATATATATAATATATATATATATTATATAATATATATATATATATATATAATATATTATATATATATAGTATATATATACTGGGCAAGGGCCCGTCCATTGGATGCCTGATTTTTCAGGCCAAATGTGGCCGCTTTATTGTGAGCTGTGGTGGGTTCTGTATACAAACACTCCCAAAAAACAGATATATATATAGTATATATATATATATATATATAATATTATTATAATATAGTAAGTATATATATATATATATGATATATATATATATATATATATATATAATATATTTATTAATATACATATATATAGTATATGATATATATATATATATAGATATATAAATATATATAGTAGTATATATATATAGTATATAATATATGATATATATATATATAGAGGTATATATATATATATTATATATATTATATTATATATGTACAGCACAAGGGGTTCACACCTTTCTGGTAGAAGTCCAGGAAGGAAAAAAATTGGGTCAGGGAAAGTTCATGGGACCACGTTTTAAAATATGCTGAAAGTTAGGGAATATTCCAAAAAGGTCAGGGGAAAATTGTTGAAAAAGTTGTACAAATACATATGAAGAGATTGATCCATGGAACCAAGTTGCATGATTTTTTGGCCTAATATTTGTTTTTTCCTTAGCTGGTATTGAGATTGTGGAATAAGGAGATGTGTGAATAAGTGATTTGGAACAAGTGATGGGGGCGAGGAATGACATTCCTATAAATCTTATCTTCTATTTCTGTTCATAGAGGTTTTGTTGCCATAAGGTGTCACCTTTTGATTGATGAGGTGATTGTGGTATATTGGTTGGATGTGTTTTTTAAGACTGTATGACTTAGGTGAGCTTATTCTGTTTTATAGATCTTTTGTGCTTTTTATGGGATTTATCTTGTTTTTGAGTGTGTTTTTTTTTTTGTTGAGGTTAGAGGAAGTGATTTCGGAATTTTTGTTCAGTTGATAGTATTTTTATTTTATTTATAAAAAGTAACTTCAGTACAGAAAGAGGAGCGAGCGGTTAAGCACTAGTGGTTGGACACTCAATAACGAGACCGCAGCAGTTTATGCGCGCTGCGGTATGGGTTAGAAGGACCTTGAATAGTAAATGTAAGATAAGAACTTTGATCTATCTAACAATGGACGCCAAGCCGAAGTTTCACCATTGCAAGAAGGGGAAACTCATTTTGAATTTAATCATAACTCAGCGAGGGACGCTAATCCATTGCATTGAAAAACTTTTGTCATTATGTTGGTTCTAATAATTACAAAGTAGTTGTGAAAGTTGTGTGCACATGTAAAATTTTGCCATTCCATCAACTTCTAGTCATACTCAACCG
>JABUQX010056619.1:22500-24151 GCA_015478945.1 Trachelipus rathkii
TATATATATATTTATAAATATATATAATACAATATATCGAACAAACATTCGGCATAAAATGAACCCATAAATTAATAAATTATATTAATATATATATATATATACTATATATAATATATACTATATATATATATATAGAGAGAGAAGAGAGAGAGAGTTATACTAAAATTTACTATATTGAGACCGGATTGCCAAGGTGTAAGAAGCGAAGGAAAAAAGTCCCAGATATGGGACTCATTGGGGGGCAACGCTAAGTTCGAGCACGTAAAGATTTTAGGTGTGATTAGAGGCTATTTTGGATCACCCTGTCAATCAGTCTAGGTTTAACTCTAAACTGCAAGGTAAGCCACCTCCCTAATGGAAATGTGTAGTCATTACATTAAGAAATGCATAACGTGGTTTTGTGATATGCCTGAATTATGAAACACTACGATGAAATATAACTGGTTTGACAAAGGTTTTTGGAGTCAACGCACAATGTGGAATTAAGGGAGTGTATTGACTCTTGAAGCAGGTGTAAGCCGGATGGACAGGTATGGTAGAACTATAAGATGGTTAAAAAGAAACTTCCTCCGGTTTTAAATTATTATAGGGTTGGTAACTCGTGGGTACGTTAGATTGTTTAAGACATCTCAAAGGATCGGATCGTTTGTTGCTCAGGATACAGAGGAATGAAAGGAAAAATCCAAGGAAGAAGAAAAGATCCCGTACGAAACGGCAAGGAAATAAATTAATAAATTTATTGTTATTATTATAAATTTTAAAAAGGAATGTTATTGACAAGTATTTATTTTTAATAGGGATTGGGCCTAGAGACTAGGCAACTTAAACAGTAATCTACTCAGGAGATAATTCCCAGGTTGGCTTACGAAAAAGATGATAATTAGTGCGTCGGAATTGGAAACAGCAGTTAATAAATCAGCGTTCTCTTGCCTGCCTAGAACCAAGTTGGAATTATGAAGTATCACACTTATTCGGGATTTATAATAAATCTTTATATTAGAGTTATTATAAAGTATGGCATTTTAGAAATGGTTAGTAAGTAACCGTCCATATTCTTTATTACAAGTTGTTCCGGTATTTACTCGATTTTGTCCTCAAATTTATGACTTTCTTATTGTGAATTATTGAATATTTACTTATCAGTGTCCGAAGAACAGGTTATGTGCTTTATTTTGACGTTTAATTTCCTCGTTGCTAAACTATTTATCCTTAGGTCTCACGAACATTGCCAGTGAATTAAGTGGAAGTGAGAATTACCAAGTGATAAGGATTTGTGCATTTTATAAGGAATAATAATTGTAACACTTTTAATCGTATTAATAATTGTTAGGTTAGATTAGATTAGGGGTTGACAAATTTAAGTAGTTCCTTAATATTTGTAAATATCTTAAATATAAAAGTAAATATATATATATATATACTATATAAAGAAATATGTGTTAAGAAAATCTTTTGCCTTGTTTTTTCCTCGTTTTTGTTGTTTTAAATGATGAGTTGGTTAAACTTGCATTGATCGATTATTTGAGTCTTATTTACATTTACAAGGTGTAAGAAGCGAAAGGAAAAGTCCCAGATTGAGGACTAATAATGTAATATATATATATATAATATATATAATTATATATATATACTATTAATATTTATGTAA
>JABUQX010056620.1:0-5000 GCA_015478945.1 Trachelipus rathkii
ACAAATCATGATATTAGGGGGGAGTCGACCCTCGTATGTGCTGTAAAGCGTCGACTAGCCGAGTTCAGATGATGCTAGATGAATGTTTAACGAAAAATACGACGTAAGATGACTGGTCAGGTGTAGGTGGTCGTAAAAAACCTGTAAAGAGGAATAATAAAGGACCACTAAAGAAAAAGTGTATTGATGTGTTTGCTCTCTAATAGCAGTGATAAGTGGTAACTTTTTTTACATAAATAAAGACAACCTGTAGCTATTTCGTATATAAGGAATGTTTAAACATATCTCTCCTCATTATACGTCAGACGATTGTACAAGCAAGATGCATTTCCTCCATCTTCTAGCCCGACGTTGAATTTGGATCTCTTTCTGTGAATCTACACAGATCAAAGTGTGAGTGGAATCCCAAATTTTATGAGTATAATCCCGTTCACGTATAAAAATTGACGAAAGTACTCTCGAATTCAACCATTCAGAAAAGAGGTAATAGATATGGTCGATCGAAGGAGTTTAAATCTGAAGACTAAAGTTAGTAACGAAGATGGTCAAATGCTCACAGATACCGACACATAGTATCCACCGAGACAAATTTACTGTATTACATGTTTCAATCAACTTGAGGGTTTTAAATGAAACATCTCTAGGAGCATCAGCTGCAATTACCCATACCGAAGTATATCAAACTTACTAAATTTATTAGATGATGCTAAAAAGTCCCATTTAACAACATGCGAATACTAAATTTAAAGATTAAGAGAACTAGGGACAACGCCGCTAAATTAAAAATAACACTTACGAAATTATGGACGGTAACGGTGATATTCTCACAGAAAAGACTTATTCTACCATCAGTGGAACACCCGCCATCAGGTTAGAACTATGATTTTCTCTCAATTTGCGCTTAATGTCAGAAGCAATGCACAGCCACAGACTACCGCGCCAAACCTATTTTCCCAAAATACTGATGCTTATTTTAATGCCCGTAAAGGGAAATTATCTCCCTTTAAATATGGAAATCGAGAATCTTTGACTGATACAGCAAAATATCCAATCAAGAGAATTGAGACTAAATTTTTTAACTTACCCAAGGTTTATCGAGTATTAATATACCTAAATCGTCAATGGTAGCTTACCTCAGAAGGTAATAATAGGAATTGTAGAACACGATGCCTACTCTGGAAACTATGGGAAGTCTGCCTTTAAATTTACCCATTTCGGTCTTAGAGTATCAGTTTGCATGTGTTTGGTCAACCATACGGTCGTGATTATGAAGATGATATACGATAGGCTCACATTGCTCAATTTCGCGGTCCTTTTTTAACGATTTATTTGCAAGCTGTATCTTGCAGCGATAACGGTACAGGTGTTGATCTAAAGACTTTGCTGAAACACCGTAAATTTATATGCCTACGATCTCACAGCTGATCTTTCAGCTTGTAATGCTTATCATCATCTCAATATCCTAAGAAAAGGCACATTAGGGTTAAGTCTCAAATTTGGACAAAGTTTGACATCCTCAATCTCAGTTCTGGTGTATTTGGAACATCCTCAAATCATCGAGATTGACAGAGTACGAAATATAATTTTGAATTATTAAAGATGGATGAAGAAGAAATATTAAATGCCTTTATAAACGAAAGAAGATTTTTAGGCGTATTCGCGTGTAATGAACTCGGTTCTGTGAAATTGGAAACCGACTCTGGACTTATCTTCAACACTTCTCATCGGGATGTTTCGAGCTATGGTCACTGGAGGGTCTTACGAATAACTAAAAATAATGTGTATATTTCAAAACAGGGGAAAGAAGCTGTAGAGAATTTGAGAAATCATTATGTAACATCTTTTTTAAAATATAATAATGTTCAATAAGTTAAGACCTTATGTTTTCCTGTACAACCTATCAGTTCTAATTTATGTGGTGTATACTGTATTTATTTCATTATATGTTTTTTAAATGTTTCTTTTAATAAACTTGTAAATATATTTGATGCTAAAAATTTATATGAAAACGATTATGTAGTTTGCACTTATGTTACAAATGCTTTAAAATAAAAACTTGTTTTCTTTTCCCGCTTTTTATCCAAAGAACTTATTTATTATACTAAAGAAAAAATATGACTTGAATCAATAGATCAATAGATCAATAGATCAATAGATCAATAGATCATGGAAGGGTAGGAGGGTGGCTGGAGGGTAGTTTGATTTACTGATTTACTGATTTACTGATTTACTGCTTTAGGGTATGTAAAACATGACATTTAGAATAAAATATGACTTGAATCAATAGATCAATAGATCAATAGTTATATGGTGTGGATAGGAAGGTGTTTGGATGGTATGATTTACTGATTCACTGATTTAGGGTATGTAAAACATTACAAATTTTACGTTATAAACATGAAAAGCATAAATAAATTAAAAAAATAAATAAAAAATAATAAATTTTTGAAAAAAAAATTAAGTTGAAAACAAAAGCTCACTCGTAAAAGCTAAAAAATAAAAATTTTATTAAAAGAAAACAGAACACGTCTGCGTTCTTGCGCCGGATTGCACCTGCCGGGCGCGGGGCGCGCGCACGCGCCCATTTCCGCAGCGGATCGCGCCCCGTGTTCGCGCAGCATCTGCGCCCTGCGGAGCGCGCACACGCGTCGGCCCGGGGCCAGCTGACGGAACCAGCCTCGCTCAAGGAAGTCTCAAACACTTCTATTCGAACTCTATGATCTTATAAACTATATTTTAACACCAATATTGTATTATTATTATGTCAATATTTACTAACCAAGCACCGCATCGGAGCCAGCTCCGATGCTGTGTTCAATTGAAACTCTATAGATTCAGACTCCTTTCTCCTTCTTCTATACACTATCCAAATTTCAGCCTTCTACGAGCAAATTAATTTTTAGGGGGCAGCGTCCCCCCCCTTACGGGGGGGACGCAGGGGTACGTAATCTCGTCGTAGACTAGATTACGTCATCACGCTCAAGCCTCACTCATCTTAAGCCTAATCTTCGTTCGTGTGTGTGTGTGTTGTGTGTGTGTGTGTGTGTGTGGTGTGTGTGTGTATGTGTGTGTGTTGGTGTGTGTGTGTGTGTTCGCCTAATTATTTAATTTTTTTTTAATTATTTTATTTTTTTTTTTTTTTTTTTTTTTTTTTTTTTTTTTTTTATTTTATTTTTTTTTTTATTAATTTATTTATTTATTATTTATTTATTTATTTATTTATTTTTATTAATTTATTATTATTTAATTATTAATTAATTTATTTATTAATTAATTTAATTATTAATTAATTTATTTATTAATTTATTAATTTTTATTGTTTCGAAAAAAACCTTCGGTTTTTTTTCGTCGATAGAAGACGAAATTCCCAAGTATTAAAAATTACGCGGTCGTATTTTACTCCGGTTTAATTCCGGCCTCCAATATGGCCCCTCAACTATATATATATATATATATATATATATATATTATATTGGATATAATATATATATATATATAATATTATATATATATATATATATATAAAAAAATAATTGTATGTATAATATAAATATTTATATATATATATATATATATATATATATATATATGGGACCTTAAGTAAACCTCGCCCCTCAAAATAATTTAGTATTGGAAAGGTTGGTAATAATTTTTAAGCAATTAACAATTAAAATCGATTTGCTAATAAAAAGAACTTAGCTTTTTTAATTTTGTGTGAGCTTAAAAAATTGATTTATTTTCCAATTCAAATTTTTAATTTAATTTTTTAGTTTTAGATATATAAATTATGTATTTTAGAATAAATATATATATTATAAATAATATATATATATATAATATATATATATATATGATATATATTATATATATATATCATATATATATATATATTATATATATATATATATATAGTATTAATATATATATAAATATATATATATAAGTATAATATGACGGTCAATTTTTTTTAATGCCACAGTATGTAGCTAGGAACGGCAGGGTCCTACAGTAAAAAAATTAATATTTTTGGAATCAGCCGAAAATTCTAAGGATGGGATTAACTTTTTTTTTTTTTTTGAAGGTAAATTTTTTTTTTTTAACTAAAAGAAATACCCTAGGTAAACCGCAAAGATGGCAGGAGTCGGGGTCTCTCGGCCTCCCGGTGGACGAGGGGGGGACTAATCCCCCCCTCCGGGGATGGTCTCCGGAACCCCCGCTCTTTGGTCTTTGGGTGTCGCGGGGGTTCCGGAGACCATCCCTACATAATAAGAAACGTCCCCCCTCTGTCCCGTCGGCTCGGCCCCCTAATTTGGTGAAATAATTTTTTTTTTTTGAAAAATTTAAATTTTTTTTAGGGGGGTCGAGCCGAAGGGGGAAAGAGGGGGGGATGGTTTATACCCCCGGAGGGGATGGTCGGAAGAACCCCCGCGACACCCAAAGACCAAAGAGCGGGGGTTCGGAGACCATCCCCGGAGGGGGATTAGTCCCCCGTCGTCACCGGGAGCCCGAGAGACCCCGACCCCGCCATATTTGAGATTTACACAAAGGTTATATAATTTAAAAAAAAAAAAATTAATAAAAAAAAAAAAAAAAAAAAAAAAAAAGTTAAATCCCATCCTTAGAATTTTCGGCTGATTCCAAATATATAATTTGTTTTACTGTAGGACTGCCGTTCTCTAGCTACATATTGTGAGCATTAAAAAATCCTTGACCGTTCCTATATATATATTAATATATATAATATAATATATATATAAAGTATATATATATATATATTATATAATATATATATCATAATATATATATATAAATATATATATATAATATGATATATATATATATATATATTATATATATAATATGCAGCAATCTAGTGGAGTTTAGAATATGTCTATTATAGAAGATTGGATTTTCTAGACAGTCGGATCAAAAGAAGACTTTCTTTGCATAGTTTTGGCGACAGGGCTAGCAACCCGGTCCCTTTACTTTTTGCTTGTATA
>JABUQX010056620.1:12500-15000 GCA_015478945.1 Trachelipus rathkii
ATCATTGAGAAATAAAAAAAAATATGAGCATCATAATAAATCATAGACCAAAAGATAGATCTAGTCCAAACATTCAAATTCTGCAATACAAATGAAAATATATTGAGTAGAAAATAATAAAAATAATGAAAAAATTATAAAACACAACTTGTTAAAAAATCAAGATGTGTTTTATTCGAAAGGAAAAAATAGATCAGTTTTTTTTTTCAGCTCTAAATATGATATTATTAATACCTTACCTCAGCAACAGAGACTGTTATAGATTTTCCTCTGATAATTTTGTCCGATTTTTCAATATAAGAGTTTATAATTTTAGAGTCCGTGCTTGTAAAATTCATATTTTGATTCTTATTTATCAATAATCAGTTAAAATTTTTTGTATTTTTTTCTTAATTTTTGCAATGAATCAGTATTTGCCTTTCTAGAGTTAGCTGCATTTTTAAATATTGAAAATTTAAAAAAAAAAAAACTTTTTTAACTCTATCCAGATTTTGAAGGCAATAATTTCTTTCTAACATTCAAATTAAAATTTTCTTTTATAAAATTTAAAATATATCTGAAACAAAAAATGGAACGAAATTAGAAAACTCATATGTGTCATTTGCTTTTTAAATTTATGAGTATTATCGTTAATACCCATTAAAAAAATTGTTCATTGATTTCAATGTAGGATTAATAGGGTTTTATTCAACCTATAGAAACAATTTGACATAACGCCCCACTACCCTACAAAGAAACCTCTGAACATTTATATAGGTATTAAAGTACTATTAGGCAAATAAAAACAAGGTTCACGAAACAAGAATTTCGATTACTTAAAAAAATTTAATTCCTTAAAAGCTAAAAGATTGGAAATTTATTTGAAAATAGTACTGTAAATTCCATTTTGGTTGAAATATGGATAACCAAGAGATCAATAGGATCCATAAAAATTCACTTATTATTATTATTATTATTATTATTATTATTATTATTATTATTATTATTATTATTATTATTATTATTATTCATTATATTATTATTATTATTATTATTATTATTATTATTATTATTATTGTTATTATTATTATTATTATTATTATTATTATTATTATTATTATTATTATTATTATTATTATTATTATTATTATTATTATTATTATTATTATTATTATTATTACTGTTATTTTTTTTACAAATGTCTCCATTACTCACTGGCAGAGCCCTAATCAAGGAGGGGGTGTTATTGTTAATATTTTCATTATCACTACCATCACCACCACTATTAACACCATTTATAATACGATTATTATTATTATTATTATTCACTAAGCCTATCCTAATGATATCTTCATCCTTATCACTATCAATATTTATAGACTCATCTGGACAAAATAGCCTTATATCGGTATTTCCTCAGATAGTATCTCTTATTCGTCAAAATTATATCGTGTTGATCGTTGATTCCCTCATAAATGGGTCCTTATGTCGAAATCACATTACAAAGAAACCTGTGGACATATTTTTTTATTGGAAGACTTCCGACAGTTGTTTTCACTTTAGCCAGATCAGGTAAATTTGAGACTAACTTATTTATATATGATTTTATTCAGTTAACAATTTCAAATTTTTGTGAACAAGTAATAACAGTTGATTGACAAAAACAAACACTTCAAAATAATATTACACAGTCATTTAGATTATATGTGATGTACTTGTCCCAATATTAGGATAACTATTTTTCACACGCTTAACATGCATTTAAACTGCCCTCATCTCAGGCTCATAATAATGCTCATAAAATTTCTCTTTGTATTGCTGGATTACCTTAGTAATCTTAACACATTTCATCGTAAACATTCAAAAAAGGAGAATGTAAAGATATTATGCACGACATGATCGTTTTCACATCGTTCCTAATACATATAGGCTGACTGCTCCGAATAATTAAAATTGTTCGTTTACATTAGTTAACTTAAACGCAATATTTCATCTTGCATTCATTAAAAAGGAGTACAGAAATATTTATGTTAGCAATTTAAATAAGAAAATTTATAACTTTACAAAAATAGTTGTAAAGGAAAGTTGTTAGAAAGAAATGAAAGAAATTAATAGAGAAGAAAGAAAAATTATGTAAAATGAATAAAAGAAAAAAAGAAAGAAAAAAATGAAGGAAAAGGAAAAAGAAAACTGAAAAAAATAAACAAAAAAGGAAGAGGAAGAAGAAGAACTACAGAACTACAGAACACCGACTTCCAAAGACTTTACAGTCCATTGAATTAAGAAGAAGAAGAAGAAGAAGAAGAAGAAGAAGAAGAAGAAGAAGAAGAAGAAGAAGAAGAAGAAGAAGAAGAAGAAGAAGAAGAACAACAACACAACAACAACAACAACAACAACAACAACAACAACAACAACAACAACAACAACAACAACAACAACAACAACAACAACAACAACAACAACAACAACAACAACAACGTTTTAAATACAACTAAGTTATCAAAGTCTAGAATAAAAATCA
>JABUQX010056620.1:17500-20000 GCA_015478945.1 Trachelipus rathkii
GTTGAAAACTTTGATAACGTCAGCATTACTCAATAACTAGCTCAAAAAGTTCAAATGGTTCAAAATGTTAGTAGTGCCTTTGATAAGTATGACACTTTCCTAATTTGAGCATTTATTTATAGTTTAGTATTTTAGATATGTTTTTGTAATGCTCGGTTTTGTTAAATTATGATTTAAGGTATACATGTTAAGTTATTTTGTTAGGTTGGGGAAAGCATTTTATGTTAACAGTATTGACATGTTGGAAATTTGAGAAACGTTGGCATTTATTCATAGTTCCGTATGTTAGATATGTTAGAATATGTTATATTGTTAGGCTAGGTCAGGTATTGTAATGTCATCTAAATGTATAATGATGCAATCTTGCCAATGATAGCATTTATTCATGTTTAAGGTTCGCTATGATAGTTATGATGCGCTATGTTCTTAGATTAGATCAGGTATTTTTATGTTAGCTTTATTGATAAGTAAAAACTTTGTCTATGTTAGCAGCTATTCATAGTTTCTCATGCTAGTTAGGTTAGGTTATGTAAAATTTTGCAAGGTTTTGTGAGATATTCCTATGTTAACAACTATTGATATAATGGAAAAAAAGTAGGGTTAGGTTAAGTTTTTCTGGGTAATGTTAGGTTAGCTACCATTGATAGGTAGGGAACTTTGGAAATGTTAGCATTTACTCATAGCTTATTAGCTTAGATAGGTTTGATAATGTAAAATATTGTTATATATCGCCATGTTAGAGAATATTGATAAGTTTAAACAAAAATAGGGTTAGGTTAAGTTTTGCTGGGTAATGTTATTTTAGTCACCATTGATAAGTAGGGAACTTTGTGAATGTTAACATATATTCATAGCTTATTAGCTTAGATAGGCTAGATAATGCAAAATGTTGTTATATATTGATATGTCAGCAGATATTGATAAGCTTAAACTTTATTAAGTTAGCATTTATTAGTAGTTCAGCTTCTTCGATAGGTTAGAAAACCTTTGTTAGGTATGGTTAGATATTACTATGTTAATGTTAAATGTTGGGTTAATGTTAAATGTTTGGATACAATGTAAAAAAAATTTTTTTTCATAATTCATGTTAAACGTTTGTGTAAAATTACATGATAATATAAAACTTTTCTTAATTTCCATGTACAAAGTACTTATTTTTGTGCTATGCTAATCCAACAATTGAGTTTGTAATACAAAATGGATATATATATATATATATATATATATATATATATATATATATATATATGTATCTATATTTATATTTTTATATAATTATAATTATTTATATATATGATAGGTTATATATAATATATGGATTATTATTATATATTATTTATTGTTATTATTATATATTATTATGTTTTGTTTTTCTTTTCAATATAAAATTATAAGAAACTATTTCAAAATATATGTTTATATAAATAAAATATATATATAATATATTATATATATATATATATATATATATATATATATATATATATATGAGGCAGTAAATCAACAGACCACGGAGAAGTGGGAGGGAGGGTAGGGAGAGGTGAGTGGTTTGCGTTATTGCTTTACTGCTTTAAGGTCAATAAAATAGAAATTTTTAATAAATGTTTTAAATTTTACAAAAACTTTCAAAAATATTAAAAACTTTTTATAATTTAATACAAAAGAAAACGAGATGTAAATGTTAAAAATGTGAAAATATAAATGTTTCAGCTTTAATGAACAATATTTAAATATATTAGTTGACGCTTGGAAAAAGAAAATGAAATATAAATGTTAAAAGTGAAAATTTAAATGTTTCAGCTTAAAAGTAAATTATTTTAATATAATAGTTGAGGTTTAAGAAATGAAAACGAGCTGGATATATTTGAATGGAAATTTAAATATAAATGTTACAAATCAAACGAGAACGTAATACAATGTATGGAGTCATAGAACTGACGCCATGTACACGTTAGAGCAGAATCAGTCATGTGAATATAAAGTATGGCTGTGTTAAATATTGTTATAGAAGCTTAAGTTATGTTAGGTATGATGTCATGAGAAGAAGAATGAGGAATTCAGAAATACAGAACACAGACTAGCAAAGACTTTACAGTCCACTCAAGGCTAGTCTGTTAAGTATTTTTGCTAACTTAATGTATTGTATGTGTCCACTGTTTTCAAATCAATCTGTTATGTACTTTTGAATTAAATATATTATTTTACCTATTTCAACTTAATATATTAGTTTGCTACCTTAGAACAGAACTGTTTCTAAGCAGCAAACGTCATAGTCTTGTAAATATTTTTGTTTATTTATTGTGTTGGGTGTGTCCACTGTCAATGTGACATATGAGTCTGTTCACTTAGAGCAGATCTGCTTCAAAGCAAACATTACAGTGCTAAAATGTGTGAAATTTTCTTTTTGGATTATATCTCTTACTTAGTGTGATCAAAGAGATCACCGTCTCAGAACGAATGCATTCTAAACGGTGAACATCAAAGCTATTTATTACAAGTT
>JABUQX010056620.1:27500-37090 GCA_015478945.1 Trachelipus rathkii
CTCTTCGTTCCATGAGTCTTTTATTCCTTCAGTATCTTAAATATAGATGGTATAAGGTTGAAGGTTGAATTTATTAGAATATAATCCAAATTGAAACATAAGGTGCTGGTTAAAAATCTTCGAAGTTTGCAATTGCATTTTGTGATGTGGAAGTCGAAAGTCAATAAACTTGCATGAAGTGATTGAAGTCATTCACAGAGTCACAATTTATAACTTTGTCAGTTTAAAATTTTCCGACTCCAACTCTATCTTGAAAGTTACCGACTCCGACCTCTTGAAAATTACCGACTCCGACTCCGACTCCGACTCCACCCTCTTCAAAATTACCGACTCCGACTCCGACTCCGACTCCACCCTCTTCAAAACTACCGACTCCCCGACTCCGCGACTCCGACTCCGACTCCGACTCCGCAACCCTGGTCGAAATGTCGCATTAATATCATTGACTTCTTATATGGAGATGTAGAATTAAAGAGAGAGAATGATCTTCGTAGTTCTCCACTCATTTCTTGTAGAGATGAATTGTGTGTCTCCCCAAAGGGACATCAGGAACGATAAGATAGAGCTTTGTACTAGAGTAGCAGTTTTCACCATGGGAGATCCTTTCTGCAATATTGTCGAGGGAGAATTTTCCCCTCATAAGGCTCCCTTTAGTCCATCGCTGAGAGTGATCATTTTGTGTTGTGAGAATCTTTGACGTAGTGTATTGCAGCAAAAAGGAGAATAAATATTTGTAAAATGAAGGGTAATTGAAATTCGCTTGAATACCCGCTTTGTCAAGGACGTTTCTGGACAATCCATCGAAATTGGTGAGAAATATTAATTGATGTATCAATGTTAAGGTAATGTTCGAAGTTCAAAAGAGCCTATTCTAAACTTTTATAATTCTTTTAAAACAGTTTCCTCAAAGTTATTGCGATCATTACTTCACATTTTTCTGCAGACTTCTCGATATTTCGCAGTAAGGTAAATTCAATTTATGAGAGTTCGATCTCTATTTTAATAGTCTTGGTGTCTTCTTTTAGAGTATTTGATGATGCAAATTCGTCATAATTTGTCTTTCATTTCAAGTTTTCTTCAGTAAGTTTCATATGCAATTCAAGTCTTCTTTAGTGCATTCAGACATGGCTACTCATATTTCAGTCTTTTAGAGTATTTGAGTGATGCAAAATGGTCAGACTTTGTCTTACCATGGAAGTATTTCATCCAGGAATTTTGTAAAAGGCATTCACAGTATAATAATGATTTTACACATATAACGTAGTACTAACATGACAGGTGTTTCTCTTGCTAGTTACTATCTTACGTCCTGTAGTCAAATTTAGAAAATGTTAACACTCTCTTGCTAGCGTAAAAATGAAAGTATAGGGTTTACTCAATTTTCTCAGTTTTCTTCGATACCTTACTCATTTGTTACAGTCGTCAAAAAAGGTAGGTCAGACTTTCTCTGACTATGGAAGTCTTACGTCTTCAATTAGTCATAATGTCCATTATCTTTTCACTAATCTTTAAACGTGTGCATGAATTTCGTTTACAAAATTAGTAATAATTTTCATCAGAGTTGACACGTTGAATGCAAATTATCACTCCATATTTCATATTTTTGATTCAAATAAGTTTTGTTGACCATAGTTTTCATTGGTACTTTAGTAGGTAACTGGTCCCTTACATCCATGTAGTTTGATCTCACAATTGTTTGGACTTATACTCATTGGTCTCTTCACAAAAAATAACAGTTAGTCGAATATAAGGACCTGCTGTGTTCTCTTGTTCACGCGTTCACCTATCTAATCTCTTCAAATAAAGACTTGTATGCACCTCAGTAAACAAGTTTAAATGGTTACTGCTCAATTTTCAGGACTACTGCAGTCGTTATAGACCTCGGGATATACGCTCTGATCATCATGTTTCTGTGCATCTCTTCCTCTCATATTTACGTCTCACCTGTGTGCTTCGGCACACTTTCTACTCTACTCTCTCTCTATCTACATGTCTTCTTTTAATATCTATCTCCTGTCTATAATGTTCCCTCCGTCTCTCCTCTGTCTCTCTTCTTCTCTGCTCTCTCTATTCAAGCCTTTTCTCATCTTAATTTTTGATCCTCTATCTTAACCGGCTTATTGTGTACATGCATCTCGTCATACATTTATGAAGTTGCGTTACAATATTAACAATGTAACTATGATATTTTAAAGTCGAGAAAATTCACGATTTTAATTAATCAGTATATTTTGGACCACAGGAGACAGCAAAACATATTTATTGGTTGTCAGGGGGGTGGGATCAGAATTTATTTTTTAATAATAAAGTTTAATTAATCTCATAGGTGATTGCATGTTAAAGTGGACTTAGTGTGTATGTGCAAATAAGGATATGGTATCAGTCCTATTTTCTATGGAGCTTTTGTGTATTCAATAGTCTTTTCATCACTTACTGAAATGGGTTTACATATCCAAAATTAAAAATAGAATAATAGTTTAGATAAAACTATGATCATTGGTGTGGATTTCGGTCTCCGGGAAGGTTACTCATATAAAGTATTATTACTATGTTCATCCAGGTTCAAAGTGTAAGATGTGGCTACTTATACTTTATAATATTTACATATATTGGTAAATAAAGGTGAAAAATAAGGAATCGGCAACTGGCATGGCCAACTTGACTTCACGAATGTTAACATTACATACGAGAAAAAATATACTATTTAATAAAGGATACTAGGATTCTAAAGGATACTCGAAAAGGGCTACTTGTCGTGAGATGGTAGTATATATACATGTATATTTAATAAAACTTGTGATTATTGATGCACGCTTTACAAGGTGTTTAAAAAAAGGGATATTGAGTGCACATATATCATTTGGAATTTGATATGCTAATATATATATATACAAAGGGCAGAAGTTTTATTTTCAGTTGCTCAATAAGTAAGTGTTTTAAACCATTGTCTGTATTATGTTTTTACTTAGTACGGGTAATATACTTATTGTATATGCAGTAGTGAGGACTTGAGTTACAAATACTTATATAGTAGTGTAACCTACTATATAGCTGATCCAATTATAGAGGTGAACGTAGACTTGAGAAAGATCCGGATCAATATGAAAACAGGAGAATTATATTAATCAGATACTAACTAAATTATGAAATATAGATGAATGATAATTAGAAGATATAGTCCGTTGGTTCAATTATATAATAGTGAGGGGTACATACTATACTTATCATATAAAATCAAGGGTTTACATAAATTGTGTAAGCGAAGTGGTGAGAGGTAACACAGACTGTTATAAGTGAATAAAGGATTAGTAACATAATTTTAAAGGTAGTAGATTATTATAGCATAGTAGTTTTAGGTCAGATTCGTCGTATTCAATTTAGTGTTACTATACTTGATGCAGAGCATTTTTGAGTAGTATTAATTATTAATAAATTTTTTGGAGTTTTTGCCCTATTCGTGTATAAAAGGTTATAAGAGGCGAACTGATGTGATGTCATTGGCCAATGGTCCATATCCTCAATACTTTGCAAAATTTTTATATCCTACATATGTGGATTCGTTTTTGGTACTTTTTCAATTTTAGGTTTTAACTGTGTCCTTTATCATATGTAGATTTGCAAAATTTTAGGACTTAATATGGTTCTTGACAACAAATAAAATATAGAATAGACTTGAGTGACCATTTGGAGGTTTAGTTTCACTCGACTCTCTATTTTGTTAAAGGTAGTACTGTTAATCTTTATACCATTCTCTTATGTAGTCAAATATTAAAAGATTGATTATGCACCATCAGGGTAAATAAATTTTAAATACGGTTTACTTATTACTAATGGTTTATTCAAGAGAACCATACTGTAATTGATTCTGATACAATAAAGGGGTAGGGAATTACTGATCTGTTGGATATCTTTATATTTAAGTCACTCGTGATCGTTAAACATTCTCAATATATAATATTAAAAGAACATCGTAGAGTAACTATTGATACAGATCAGTCTGTTTATTCTTCTTCTGTAATCAGGCCGTTATTTATTACTCGATCGCTGCAGGAATATCCTTTGATTCAAGATATAACTAAATCAGACTATAGCCAAATCAAGTCTAACGCAACATTGTTAGTAGAGGTAGCTGATCAAACAGCTCAGTTCTTACCCACGACGGCTACTGTGATTCCGTACAAACGGTAGGAATACTACAGAAAATTTCTAAACACTTTATTAAATTACAAATTACCGCTCCCCCAGGCAGTAAGCAAAATCACTGCCCTTCAGAATATTACGACTCACGAGCTCAATGTTCAGATAGAAAAGATAAAATTTTGACAAAGAGTTGTTTAATATTCGACAGTCAACCAAGTCCCAAATTCTGATTACTATATGTTTCCATTTATCTCAAATAATAATTTGAATGCATACATTATTTCATGATTTTACTTTTACTAGTAGGTAAAGCTCGGTCTTACATCAAAGTTGACCCAGAATAGTTTAAGCACCATACTATATGGCTTTACATAAGAAATGTAAACTATAGAGACATAATGTTTTCTTCAGAAGTTAGCTATCCGTTACAGATATAGCAATTAGGTTAAAGTTAACACATTGACTGGCACAGCTTTTCACTCAATGTACGATAACCAGATCTATCAGAGGTCTTCTATTACCTTTAACAATTTCATGTAAAACCATTCTGTGTCGTCGTACGTCATAAAAAAGGTAGATAATACTGAATTGTTGGATTCTTCATATGTAACTGTGGTTAATCATTTTGTTATAACATTAGGAAACTGTTGCCCAAACTTACATACTACAAAGAATAGATTTTAACATTAACCAAACTACCTTCAAATATGCTACGTAACTATATGCAACCCAGCTTCAGGTTAAGCAAGCGTCATACGATGAGAAGACTTGGTACGAATGAAGGGTGTTCCTTTTCACCAACATACTGAGTGTATTATAAATATCCTGAGCACTATTTCTACCCTCTTTCTATTTTTATTCCAATATTTCTATGTTCAATTATTTAAAATGTTTGAATAAGCTTTTTATGTAGTAACTAGGTGGGGTTTGATTACGAGCAATTTTATACAGTGTAATGTCAATCTCATTGAATAGTTGTTATTGTATTAAATATTATTTAAATAGACGATCATAGGAGGAGAGATAGATACTTATCGAGGAATATAATAATTATGAGTATGAGTTATAGATCAGGTGGTTATAAGAAATATATTTGCATATATGAATAAAGATTTTCAGTAAGAGTTTATGTAAAAAGCATAGTTTAGGCTAAGATACCTATTATTTATGCGGACGTATTCTGGATAAAGAACGGTAAAGGAAGTGTTGTGCGAGTTCACGGATAATTATATTGTTAAATTATCGTAGGTGGAGTGATTTAAGATTAGAGTTATAACAGATATATAGAGATATTTAATTAACATTTGATATTAGAGTATCAGGTATCAAAAGCGTTGATATATAGTGAAAAACTGAGTGATAGAAATATATTGTTATATGCAGGATATGCGTGCGATGAATTAAAATTATAATCAATTCTATAAGAATGGAAATCAGAGAGTTATTAAAAATCATATAGGATTCTTATAAATCTTTTCGTGAACTATATAGATCATTACATACCAAACTTAGAGCGATACTGAGTATTTTTTAATAGAATTTTTCATATATATATATATATTATATATATTCACGCTCATAGTTCAACGAGGAATTATCTTAAATTCGTGTTCCATGACGATGCAAGATGAATTACAAATAAACATGTGTTAATTTCGCATAATATATTAAATGGTGTGCCTATCAGAGTGGAGAGAACCAACATTATGATGAGTTCACCTAACTTATATCTAGAGCGTATATAAAGGGTGTACTGTAGTAGGTATACGTCCTTATTCACACAAGAATTTCTAAAATTTTGTTTTCATATTAGTTATCACAAGGAGTATTATAATGTATAGTATTGACAAGCTCACAAGGAGATGTTACCGTATACGTACTTAATATTATATAGAACTTATTTATAAAAAACGTAGGGTAGATAACAAAGTGGATGAGAACATGTATTAATTTCGTGCTATGCTGAAATATAGTCTGTCATTCTATAACATATTATCATGTAACATTCATTAGTAAGGTTGAGAAATATAAAGAGATTAGTATAATAGCAAAAGCGTGGTGAGGGAGAATGTTGATAAGATCAATAACGTGTATTATAACTACTAAGATATTTATAGCTAAAGGAGATAAGGTAGAAAGGTAGTAGGGGTAAACTCCTCTGACTCGAGCAATTTGTAAGATCACCTAATTTGATTCTATTGTGTTGAACACGATGATAAAGATATTAATTGTGTTAGAAGGTTATAAGATATACATGATATAATTTAATTATTATATAGTGTTTCGTCAAGATGCTTAGATGAAGGATCAATCCTACAGTCATTTCGATAATATTGAGGGATGATCTAGGTGATATAGTGTTGATCTATATAAATATGAACAATTAATATTATTATAAGTATGTATATATACTGTGAGTGATATAATAACCTAGTCATTTAGTTCCTAGATAGCAATATGAATATGTATATGATCCGCATAGAGCATGATAGAATAATAAAATAGTTATATATATATTATGAGATGACCATTACACGTGTCTTCATAATCTATACAATTTTCAGTCCTTGTTGAGCCGTTAGTAAGGAATTGATTATAGTTTTAGATTCACTATTATATTTAAGTAGACTAGATAGTAGGTTCGGTATATATAACTGTTTTATCATTATATATTTTATCAAGTAGGTGATTATGAACAGCATAGTATGAGTGTATTTCTATTCATCCTCAAATCATATGAGAGTAGTTTTAATATAGATACAACACAAAATTTATTTATTAGAGCCGTCGCTAATGGGTCTTACTAGTAAATATAGGTTATAATAAAGATATAAATATCTCTTCACATGGAACACTCAGATCATATATGGAATAGAATAGATGTTCATGGGAAAGTTATGTATAATACGTAAGATTATCTAGATTCATATTCATTTTAACTCGTTATAGATAGCATTTAAGGTAACAGATAGTATTGAATATAAAATATCCATTCAATATATGGTCAAATTACAATAGATTAATATAATTTAATTGCAATATTAGAGAGAGACTAGTCCTTTTTTTAATGTTAGCCGCCACCATCTTGTTACGATATCAGAAGTAATGGCCTCTCAAAGGGTAAAGTAAAATTTATCTTGACGGAAAATATTAAAAGTAGTTTCGAATAAAGATTTACAGTAATAAGAAGATGAGTGCCTTAATATAGTTAATGGGAGTGTATCGTGGAACAACTTTTGCAGCAGTCGTATGCACAGTAAATGATATAGATATAAGAAATCCCTGCAAATTTGTTCACTCAGATTTTACTATGAACGGCTGTTTCAAGTATTCAAGATACAGATACATAGCGAACTGATAATGTCTATACTATATAAAGTTAATATTCAAGTAATCTAAGTTCAAAGGATTGAGATGCTGCGCCTGTCAGTATTGACATAAAAGATTAAATTAAGCTCACAAGAACGAACGTATACAAAAAAAATCGCGACCGCCGGAGTTATGAAAAAGTTAAAGAGAAAACGAAATGGAAATCAAAAAAGAGAATAGTTAAAAATTTCATAATCTGATATAGCCAAATCTCAAATAATAAATTAGGATAGGAAGACGATATTAAAAATATTAATCATCAAAGTGATGGATATTTGGAAATTACAGAAAGGAGGGTCATAAAAGAAATATAAAAACATAAACAGGATAAAGAGATATCAAAGAATATAAGAAAAAGATTATTAAATTTTCATTTTCCAGGGATACCTTAAAAAAATAATTAACTTGTTAAAAGAGGTTTTAATACAGATTACCTATTTTTAAAGAAATCTTACTCTTAATATTGTAGTTTCAAAATTGAAGCTAAAAAAAAAAACTATTAGAAAAATACAGAATCATTTAATTGAACATTATATATATAACTCTTTCTATATATTTATAAAAAGGAAGATTTATAGCAAACCAAAATCGTAGTTTACACAGAGGATATTACCTTGGATTAGTCAAGTAATCTAAAATGGGATTGTATGTTCATATTCACTTCATAAGGAGTACAGCACATTAGAAAGGATATATAGAATAATAGGATTTAAACTATGGTAAATATTAATAAGATTAATATAAAAAAATTATTATATATTAATATAAGTATGTGTTAACTATATATATATATATATAATATAACATATATATATATTATATAATAATAGATAATATATTATATATATATAATATAATAATAATATCAAGTATTAATATTATAATAGTATCATATATATGTATAGATTAATATATAATATATTTATATTAATTATATTATAATATATATATAAAATAGTATTATAATATTATACTTATGAATATATATAGTACTATATATATGTATATACTATTAATATAATTAAATAATGCCTAATTATTAATTTTTTGGGGGAAAAAGTGGGTAAAAAGAACTTCTGGATGTTGATTTAAATTAAGCTACTATTTTTTAAATGAATTCTTAATATATTATAAGTTATTTTGGTCAAAAACTTACAAGACAAAGATTATGTAAACCACTAGCAAAATAATATTCAGAATTAAGGATGATGATGTTTAAAGGGGTGGGGGTAACAAAATAATCCAAATAAGCAATAAATAATTAATTGATTCTTAAAAGTTTTTATGATTATAAAAAATAAATAAACGGTTTTTTTTCCAGCCCTGGGAATATTATATAAATATATATTATAAATATATATAGTATAAATATATAATAATAGTATGATATAAGTAATATATATAAAAAGTATATGAATATATAGTATTATGTATACTAAATATTATATATATATATTAGAAGTATATATTATTTAATATATAGTTATATATATATATTATAATATAAGTATATATAAGGTATATACAGTATTGTTATATACTTAGTATACAAATTCTAAAAAATAATTATCAAATAAATATTATTTATATCCACAATATATTATTAAATTACGTATATGACTCACATGGGGTCCTTTATATATAAATACCAAAATTATAATACGTTAAGTAGTTAAATTTATAATTGTAGTTAGTATATTGTAGTTAATATTAGTATTATGATATATTACTTACTATTATAACTATTATATTATATATTCAATTAAAGATATTCGTTATAGTCATTACTATCTTAAGTTGGTAATATATTAAACATTAGTTAGATATTATATATCTGCGTAAAATCTAAGTTACATATTTATATATATAAACATAAATTAGTATATAATGATGATATATATAGTATATATACATTAATATATATCTAATTATCTATTAGTATAATTTAGATACATAATCTTTTGCCTATAGCTAATATTATACTTCGTCAACATCTGTAATCACGATATAACCTTATTGTTTATTTTATAATTAGTATATATCATATAATATATTAGTGATTTAATGGTTTGAAAAGGTGA
>JABUQX010056621.1:0-5000 GCA_015478945.1 Trachelipus rathkii
TACACCCTTGTTATTATACTGCTTTAAAAAAATAGAATATAATTTATTTTAGATAATAAAACAATTTCCTTTTTTTTGCGCTTCACTGTTCCTTTTATGTTTTAATATAGTAAGTACATTTATATATAATATATATATATATATATTATATATTATATTATTATATATAATATATATATATATATATATATTCTATATATATATATATATACTTATATTATATATATATATATATATATAATATTATATATAGATTGTCGATTTTTTTATGCTTCACAGTATGTAACTAGAGAACGGCAAGTCCTACAGTAAAACAAATTATATATTTAGAATCAGCCGAAAATTCTAAGGATGGATCTACCTTTTTTTTTTTTTTTTTTTTTTGTTTTTTTTTTGGCTTATCATCTATATATAATTTTTAAAATTATTTCCCCCCATTTTACGGGCTCGAGCGACGGGGACAGTAACAAATTTTTCTTTCTAAAAAGTAAAATTTCTTTTTTTTTTTAACTAAAGGAATACCATAGGGTAAACCGCAAAGATGGCAGGAGTCGGGGTCTCTCGGCCTCCCGGTGGACGACGGGGGGGACTAATCCCCCCCTCCGGGGATTGGTCTCCCGGCACCCGCTCTTTGGTCTTTGGGTGTCGCGGTGGGTATCCTCCGACCATCCCCTCCGGGGTATGAAACGTCCCCCCCTCTGTCCCCCGTCGGCTCGAGCCCCCTAAATGGGGGGAAATAATTTTTTTTTTAAATTTCGACAAAAAAAAAAAAAAAAAAAATTAAAATTTTCCGCTCTCTAATATATATATATATATATATATATATATATATATATATATATATATATATATATATATATTATATATATTATTATACTATATATGTAAAAAATAGAAAATATATATATATATATATATATATATATATTAAACTGAAGAAAAAAGCATTTAAGAAAAATACATACAGTGAAGCTCCCCTTCTTTTTCTTTTTTTCTTCTTTTCTATACTTTTTATAATTCGTAATAATTACAAAGAGCACCAACATTTATTTAAGGACATAATTTTAAGTCATGTGGGAAAGGGAACAGCACATATAGTATAACCTAATATATAAAATCATTATATATTATATATATTATATATATATATATATATATATATATATAATATATATTATATATATACTAAATATATATATATATCACATATTATAATATATATATATATATATATATATATATATATATATATAATAATATAATTATTATATATATAATTATTAATTAATAATTATTATATAGTATATATATTTATAGGCCTTTTGTATTTCACGACATTTTATTTTTATGAAAGCATTTATGCATTCGGACAAGTTTATTTTTTTTAAATTTTTATGTGTGAGCTTAAAAATGATATAATATATATATATATATACTATAATATATATTATATATATATATTATTATATATATATTACTATATTATATATTATAATAATATTATAAATATATAATATATATATATATACCAATAATTGTTCATTACTCATAATATATATATATAATATTATATATATATATATATCCATATATAACTATACTATAAATATAATCATTTATACTCATATATATATATATAAAATAGAAAGAACACACAATCCATATTCTCAAACTACCAAACCTAGCTACAGGGAAAAAGAATACATTGTTGGAATCCTGGCAAAATTTTATTGCGGAAACTGTAAAAAAAAAAAAAAAAAAAAAAAAAAAAAAAAAATCATATCTCAAAAACTACAATAGCTACAGCGAAAAGGAATACATTTTTGGAATCCTTGTAAAATTTTAGTTAGGAAATGGTAAAAAAAAAATAAAAATTAAACAAAAATTGGCTTTTTTTTTTTTTGGGGGGGGGGGCTGGGACATAGTATATATATATATATATATTTTTTAAAGGTATTACACGGACAATGTTAGGGGGCTCGAGCCGACGGGGAACACAGGGGGACGTTTTCCATACCCCGTGGGGGGGGGGGGGGAGAACCCCCCGCGACACCAAAATACCAAAGAGCGGGGGTTCCGGAGACCCCCCCCGGAGGGGGGGAATTAGTCCTACCCCGTAGTTCCCCGGAAGGCCAAGAGGACACCCGACTCTGCACTCCAGTGCGGTATACCTTGGGGTATTCTTTAGGTATAAAAAAAAAAGCAAAATTTAATCAGAAAGTCTGTTTTACTTAACGAGTAACCATAAAAGTGTCTCTAAATAGGCTTTCTAATCATATTACTATAATTATTAACGGTGATATTTGGTTTAGAGCGACAACTATCATCGATCCATATCTCAAAAACTACAATAGTTACAGGAAAAAGGCATTACGATTGTTTGGAATTCCCTGGTAAAATTTTAGTGCGGAAAATGTAAAAAAAAAAAAAAAAAAAAGAAAAAAAAATTCATATCTCAAAAACTACAATAGCTACAGCGAAAAGGAATACATTTTTGGAATCCTTGTAAAATTTTAGTTAGGAAAATGTAAAAAATAAATAAATAAATAAATAAATAAAATAAATATTGGCTATTTTTTTTTAGGGGGCTCGAGCCGACGGGGAACACAGGGGGGGACGTTTTCCATACCCCGTAGGGGAGGGCGGAGGAACCCCCGCGACACCCAAATACCAAAGAGCGGGGGTTCCGGAGACCCTCCCCGGAGGGGGGGAATTAGTCCTACCCCGTAGTTCCCCGGAAGGCCGAGAGACCCCGACTCCTGCCATCGGTGCGGTATACCCTTGGGGTATTCTTTAGTAAAAGAAAAAAAAGCAAAATTTAATAGAAAGTCTTATTTATTTTAACGAGTAACCAATAAAAGGTCTCTAATAGGCTCTCTAATCATATTACTATAATTATTAACAATAATATTTTTTATTTTTTTATTTTTTTTACATTTTCCTATCTAAAATTTTACCAGGATTCCAAAAATGTATTCCTTTTCGCTTTAGCTATTGTAGTTTTTGAGATATTTTTTTTTTTCTTTTTTTTTTCTTTTTTTTTTTTTTTTACATTTTCCGCCCTAAAATTGGACAAGCATTCAGCAATGTATTCCTTTTCCTTGTGGGCTCTTGTAGTTTTTGAGATATGGATTGATGATAGTTGTCGCTCTAAACCAATTATCACCATTATTAACAATAATTTTTATTTATTTTTTTATTTTTTATTTTTTACATTTTCCTAACTAACATTTTACCAGGATTCCATAAATGTATTATTTTTCCCTGTAGGTATTTTTTTTTTTTTTTTTTTTTTTTTTTTTTTTTTTTTTTTTTTTTTTTTTCTCTTCTCTCTCTCTCTAAAATTGGACCAGCATCCCAGCAATGTTATTCCTTTTCCCGGTTCCTTTTCAAGGTCAGGATTTATTTAAAAGTATATTAAAATGTATATCTGAATTTAAAACTATTTAATTTTAACTACTATTTAATTATTATTATAAGGTATATTTTTTCTCAATAAATGTTCAAAAGAATTGGTTTTCTTAAATTTGTAACTTTTTTGTACTTCACAATAAATTGAAGATTATTTATTTCTTTTTTTTATTTTTTTTTTTTTTAATTTATTATTTTAAAGCTGAATTTTTTGTTCGAATGCTATTCATTTGTCAGAAAATAATAAATGTCGTGATGAAGTAAAAAAGGTCCTATATATATAATATATATTATATATATAACTATATATATATTTAATAATATATTATATATATATATATAGTATATATACTATATATATATATATATATATATATATAGGCCTGTATATATATATAGACTCCGTCAGTTCTTGATTTTTTTTTTTTTGTTTTTTTTTACGATATTGCTAGTATATGATACTAACATTGAATTTCAGAAGGTGATGGACCGAAGATTCAAAAAATTCCGAATATTTAACCTACAAGAATACGAATTGCCTTTTATATCATAAAATTTTTAACAACCGGAACAACTCGAAAAGTACGACGCATCTTACAGAAAAACCAATTACATATTTTTGAAATCAGCGCTATAAATTATTAAAAAAAAAAATGTAAAAAACAAAAAAAAAAACAAAAAAAATATTTTTTTTCATAATGAAATATCTTGAAAAGTACAACACTTACAGAAAAAACCAATTTACATATTTGGAATCAGCGTGTAAAACGCTTATTACAAAAAATGTAAAAAAAAAAATTTTTAAAAAAAAATTATAAAAAAAAAAAAAAAAAAAATTAGGCGGGCTCGAGCCGACGGGGACAGGGGGGGACTTTTCCATACCCCGTTAGGGGAGGGCGGAGGAACCCCCGCGACACCCAATACCAAAGAGCGGGGGTTCCGGAGACCCTCCCTGGAGGGGGGAAATAGTCCTACCCTGTCGTTCCCCCGGAAGGCGCCTGAGAGACCCCGACTCCTGCAATCTTTGCGGTTTACCCTTGGGGTATTCCTTTAGTTAAAAAAAAAAAAAAAAAAAAAATTAAAACTGACGGAGTCGTTAAAAACCTAACTGGTCTATATTATTTTTGAATCATGTCCGCACCCCTTAAATTGAACTGTTAGGATCATTATACTAAGAAATTAATGGAAAAAAAACAAAAAAAAATCAAAACTGACGGAGTCTTAAAACATAACAGGTCCTATATATATACTATATATAGTTATATATATATAGTATATATATATATATATATATATATTATATTATATATATATATTATATATATATATATATATATATATTATGTGCCAGCGTCTGTTATAGCCATCATATGTATCTATTTAAAAATATTAATAGCTACAACTAGAATACAATGCTGGAATGCTGGTCCAATGCTGGTCCAAGAAAACGTAAAAAAAAAAAAAAACAAAAACAAACAAATTATTATCTCAAAAACTACAATAGGTACAGCGAAAAAGAATTACATTTTTGGAATCCTGGGCGTAAAATTGTCACATTAGGAAACTTAAAAAAATAAAAAAAAATTTGC
>JABUQX010056621.1:17500-22500 GCA_015478945.1 Trachelipus rathkii
GGGCGTGTACTCTGAGATCCCTGGGCATGTGACTGATTGATTCCTGAATGTGTTATTCTGGAACTATAAAACTCTAGAGACCCTGGGGCGTTGTTGACTGGACCCTGAGGCGTGTCGTTCTGGATCACTAAGTAGCGACTCTGGACCCTAGGACAGCCCTAGGGGACTTGGACCATGACTAGGAACAATGCAGGTTAACCAGATCCATGTACCAATGTGTAATTGCATGACAATATAATGCATGCGTGAACATACTATGTATACAAAAACTATATAGCTATATACCGTATTTATATATATATATATATATATAATATATATATATATATATATATATATATATATATATATATATATATATATATATATATATATATATATATATAATATATATATTATATATATATATATATATATATATATATATATATATAATTATATATATATAATATATATATATATATCTATATATATATATATATATATATTATATAATATATATATATTCAATGATTTATTGATAAAGAAACCTTACAATATTAATTGGAAATATTATTAAATTAATTTATTTTTTTTCTTATATATAAATTGTATACATATATTAATACATAATACATACACATGTGTATATAATATACGTGCATACACAAATATATACACATATTTATATAATTCACTCGTACCTATATACGTAGTATAGATATACATATCAATATAAAAATTACATACATAGACAGCACAGTATACATAAATACTAATGCATACACAGAACACATATAAACATAATACACATACAAATACATATAACAAAGGCATACATACATACATACGTACATACATACATTACATACATATGTATACACTACACAAACATTCAAAGTTTACATACATAAATAATACTCACATTAACTTACATAGCATACATAGATACACACACATCAACTTACATAGTACAAATTCACACATATTACACATATATTTATACTGATAAAAATTGCATACATTAAATGTTGTATGCACATACACATAATACACACATATATCCCAAACATACATATACACATATTTACACTATACATTATACATAATACGCACACGTATTTATAATACAAAGTATACATACATAGTATACAAAGTATATTTAGCTCTAAAACGTACATAAACATTTAACACACTTAAATACTTATGAAATATTTTCATTCAGAGTTTACACACACACACACACACAAACATGATACAAAAATATTCGTGCATGCATACAATGTGTACACACACACACACACACACACAAACATGACACAAAAATATTCTTACATACAATGTGTACACTCACACACACACACAAACATGACACAAAAATATTCTTACATACATACAATGTGTACACACACACACACACACACACAAACACACACACAAACATGACACAAAAATATTCTTACATACGTACAATGTGTACACACACACACACACAAACATGACAAAAATATTATTACATACATACAATGTGTACACACACACAGACAAACATGACACAAAATATTGTTAATTCATAAACTGGTACACACACACAAACATGACAACAAAATATTCTACATACATACAATGTGTACACACACACACACACACACACACACACACACACACACACACACACACACACACACACAAACATGACACAAAAATATTCTTACATACATACAATGTGTACACACACACACACACACAAACATGACAAAAATATTATTACATACATACAATGTGTACACACACACACACAAACATGACACAAAAATATTCTTACATACATACAATGTGTACACACACACACACATTATACAAGGGCTATGGAGCTGGTAATAATTTTTGTCGGCTCCGACTCCGGGTCAATCATCTTTGCCCAGCTCCGACTCCGGCTCAATCATCTTTGCCCAGCTCCGACTCCGGGTCAATTATTTTTGCCCAGCTCCGACTCCGTCTCAATCAATTATGCCCAGCTCCGACTCGGGCTCAATTATTTTTTCCCAGCTCCGACTGCGGCTTAATAAATTTTGCCAAGCTCCGACTCGGACTCAATCAATTTTGCCCAGCTCCGACTCCGGCTCAATCATTTTGGTCCGACTCCGGCTCAATCACTTTTACCCAGCTCCGACTCGGACTCAATCATTTATACCCACCTCCGACTCCGGCTCCAAATTTTTTGTTTTAATAGAAAAAACTTCTTTCTATCCGGCTCAAACTCAAACAAAAAAAAAATTCCCTTTTTTGGTCCGGCTCCGGACAAGTTTTATAACTCCTCCGGCTCCGCAGAATTTTCATTATACATTCATCCACACAAAATACGCACATAAAACATAAATAATACACAATCGCACATACAAAGTACGCGGACATCCAAAGTGTACACAAACGCATAAAAACGTACATCAAACAGTACATTTATTCATAGACATTCATTAATACAAAGTACACACAAATATATAAATTAGGGTTGACCCTGCGGTGCGGTGCGTAAAATTCCGGTGCGTGGCCAACCCTAATATCAGAGAAAGGGGGAGGGGAGGGGGGAACGAATTCTGTGGTAAAGTATATTAATTTGGCTAGGGGGGAAGGGTCACATTCTAAGCCTTCAAATTAAACTCATTCACACCTCCAATAATAATAATAATAATAATAATAATAATAATAATAATAATAATAATAATAATAATAATAATAATAATAATAATAATAATAATAATATGAAAATACTTGTTCTTTAAAATATACAAAAGTATACTACTGAAATTTAGTTAGAGAGTGTCAAGTCATGTCACGTTAGGTTAGGTTATACCATGTCGGGTCAAATTTGAAGAGGTCAGGATAGAGTTTGTTTGGTTAGGTTAAGCTATGTCGTAGATTCGATTAGGCTAGGTTAGGTTAAGTCAGATTAATTTCGGAGTTAAGTTAGGTCAAGCTAAGCTTGGTCACGAATGCTTGTGATAGATTAGGTTAGGTTAGGTCAGGTCATGTCAAGTTACGTTTGGTAAGGTCAGATATTGTCAGGTTAGATCACGTTGGGCTAGGCTAAGCTATGTCAGGTTAAAATACGGTCAAATTAGGCTACGCATGGCAAATTAGGTTAGGTTAGGTGAATCCAGATCGTGTCAGGTTAGAATAGGTTAAGTCATGCGATGTCAGGCAATTTTTGGTGAGTCAGGGGTCATGTCAGAGTAGGTTATGACACGTTATTTTAGGGTAGGTTAAGAATGATAGGGTCACAAAATGCTCGTCTCAAATCACGTGTGTATGTGCGAGTGTGTGTGTGCATAAAAAAAAAAAGATTGACAATATTATCACTATTATTATTAGTAGTAGTAGTAGTAGTAATATAATTTCGTTCTTTCTTTCTCCTTTAAATTAAATTTGGTATAGCATCGCCCTAGATTTTGAGATACGTTTTCAATTATTATTATTATTATTATTATTATATTATTATCTATTATTAGAATTTATTATTAATATTATTATTATTATTATTAATTAATTATTATTATTAAAGTTTATATAATAGGGTCATCCAATATATATTATATAATATTAGTACTATACCTATATATATATATTATTATTATGAATTAATCTAAATATTTGTATAGATAACAATACATATATACATATATAACCTATATATATATATATAATAATATATATATATATATATATAGGATATTAAGTTATATATATATATAATATATATATTATATTATATATATACTTTATATATATATTATATATTATATTGTACTTAGATCAATCAGAATAGATTCGAAAAAGAATTTCCCTTTTCCGAAAATACAACTATAAACATATATAGTACGCGTATTATAGTACCAATTTGCAATCTTATACCCCCTCTCCCCCAAACACATTATCTTTAGAACCCTTTGCCTTTTTTTTTCCTTTTCAAGATTGGTGCGTTTGTCTTAAAATTCCGCAAAAAAAAAGAGTTTCCTTTAAACAAGAAGTTCCGTTGGAATTATATATAATATTAATATATATAGTATTAGTATATTAGTAATATAGTATAATATATTATAATAGTATATATATATATATATATCTATATATATATAATATATATTATTAGTTTCCATCTCAAGATTTTACAAAACTGATGTTGAAGGAAGAATTTTTAATTTTTTTTTTTTTTGCTTATTCCTTTAAAAACGTTCCCCATAATTTAAAATGAATAAGGCTTGAAATATGGATTTGCTCATTTTTTTTCTTTTCCTTTTTCTATGATTTACGAACTTAATTTTGGGTTTCTAGATCCATTTATTTCTGTCCTTTTTCGTGAAAATTTCTATATAAAACACAGCAATTCAGAGATTCCAATCACTTCAAAGCAGCCTTATCAGTGAGTTCCATTGGATGTGATTTCTTTACTTGATAAGTTTTAAAGGTTAAACATTTGCATTTCATTTTGGGAGTCTCTTCCACGAGCCCACGAAACATCGAATTTCCCTTTGGAACACATTTTTACATTTTAGTCATTTGTACGGCTATCTGTACCTAGCAAAAACGAAGGTACACTAGTTTTCTTATAGTTTTTACGTGTAGTGTTTTCATAATAAGCATTTCTTTATATATATATATATATATATATATATATATTATATATATTTTTATATATATATGATGATATATATATTAATTATTTATAATAAATATATATATATATATATATATAATAGTATTATATATATATAAATATATATATATATATAATATTATATATTATGATATATTTCTCACATGGTTCCTGTTAAGTAATTATTTCTTACTAGTGTTTTTCTTTTATTATTATTATTATTATATTATTATTATTATTATTTATTATTATTATTTTATTAATTACAAATTTTACACTTCCCATTTGTTTGTGCTTTTATTGCATTACTTTGACTAGGTTGGTAATATTATTTTCATTCATTGTTTGGTATTATTATTATTAGCTA
>JABUQX010056621.1:27500-50754 GCA_015478945.1 Trachelipus rathkii
TATTATATATATATATATATATAATTATATTATATATATATATATAGATATATCTATATCAAGAAAGCATCAAACATGCGGTATCAAGAACTGTCCTATTGCTTACCCCAGCTCCTGACAGATTTAATGGTTTTCAAGTAATTTATTTGAACCTTTCAAATTATTAATCAAGTTAAATATATATATATATATATATAATATATATATAATTATATATATATATATTATCTATATATATATATAATTATATATATATATATATTAATATATAGTTTTTTTGCGGCCGCCGCAGGACTGTTTTTGTAGGTCTGAGGTGTGGCACATTGTCCACGTGGTAAATGAGTTTTGACACCCTGAATATATGATATATGTATTTATATATATGATTAGTATCTATATATATATATATTATATATAATATACCTATATAATATATATATATATATAATATATATATATATATATATATAGTATTAATATATATAATATTTATATATATCACCACCATATATCAAAAATACAGTTCGTCCGACTCTAAACTTACGCCTCTCCAACTTGGCTACCCACTACTTGCAAAAACACACCTAACCAAACACACAAAAGCAAAGCACTAAGAAATCATAACTGATGTACATCAATAAGCAACCACAGACAACACCTACACAAGAAACAAAATTACTACCCAAAAGACAGCTCAACCTGGAAATATCTGAAAAAGACACAACAATTCTTACAAAACCCAACCAGGACTCCAACCATGGGAGTCACATTTCTCCTCTCTAAACCCCATCTCACGCACAGAACTTCAATAACCCTCCTCCTTCACCCCAGCTCTGCTCTATATTGACAAACAAATTATGATAACATTTCACCTCCACCAACAACAGTACATCACGATAGACACCAAAACAAAGATTCGCAAACGACAAACTAAACAGAAAAATTGTCTATAAGAACACCTACCCTATTAAATAGCACCAAGAATTCAGCACATGCTCACTTTTTTACTCTCCTCTGCTTTACCTAACGTCTCAGCCCAGAATAAGATCTGGAGAAGCATTTCATGCCCTTAGGATCTCGGCAGAAGTTCGGGAGAGGTCGGGGCGGGGGTGACCGACTGGACGGCTGGGATCCGCCCCTGCCATGAATGGTGGGTTCAGGGGGTAAGAGGCTTACAAAAGGTATAATATATTATATATATATATATATATATATATATATATATAAATATATATATGTATGTAGTATATATAATTGTATAATATAATATATTATATAATAACATATATATATATTTATATATATATATATATATAGAAATATATATATACTCTTAGAGTTTCCATGGATCAGTGATTTTTGTTATTTTTTTTTTATTTTATTTTTTTTTTTCATATTGTTTTTAGTTGATACCTAAATCAAAAATGTTGGAATGTGGCTGAACTGAGATCACGGATGCAAAGACAATTTTAGATTATAGCAGAAAAAAAGTATTTTATTATAATAAAACCGTACTTTTTTTAAAGGCTCGGTACGGTTTGACAGCTTGATCTTTCCCGTGGAAGGAGAGAGACTCCGTAATATTTTTCTGAAATGGCAAAAAATCTTTATATAGAAGATACCTGAGAAAACACGAGTAAATAATTACCGGCACAAATTTGGATCCATCTATGCTTAGGATTGATAAGTTTGCTGTCATCGTCGATCCAATATAGGTTTAGGTATAGGTTTATTGCACCGTCGATCCAGTCGGTAAGTTGGTTTTTTTTGTTTTTATTTTTTTTTTTTTTGTTTTTGTTCATATTACGGGCCCCATAGCTGTGGTTATGATAAGTATTAGTCTAAGTGTCGAACAATAATTTAATATATTAAAAAATCAATAAGGAACGAAACTTTTACCCCCGAAACCATTAATTTTTCTACTAACTAATCCTTAAATTCTTTCTCGTTTCTAGCACTAAGAATGCGTTTTCTTTCTCAGTGCAAAAAAATGAATCGTTTTTTGCTTACTTTATTAAATTTTTATTTCTACTTTTTCAATTTCTTATTTCTTTCTTCATCAGGCTCTTGAACCGTAATTGCTGGTATCATATTATACAACATATGAATTTTTTTTTTTTTTTTATAAATACAAAATTGTCACTGATCCATGAAACTGCATCAGGTCCCCAAAGATACATTTCCCATGTCCGATTCTTTAAACAAAAATTCCCTTTCCGATTCCAGAAAAACTGCCCGAATCTTCCGATCTGACTTCGTGCCGATTTCAATATCTCCATGCACTAGTGTTAGGAACCGGGTAGAGAATTCGCTTTGTCATAAGATTAAATATCCTGTCTCACTCTCCCCTGCGTTAATTCCAAACATATCAAAAATAAACCAATGGTGTCGTTTTCTCCGGAAACGAGTGTTTTAAATACCGATTCACCGAACGGGCTAAAAGAATTGTAGCTCTATGTAGCTGAAGGTTCATTTTTCCTGCTTTTGAAAACAACAAAAATTAACCACCGGTTCGTTTTCCCGAAAGAGCGTTATAAATCACCTGGTTCACCGAACCGGGCAAAGAAATTAGCTTATTTGCTGCCGGTCACGTTTCTCCTGCTTATTCAAAACCTCAAAAAATTATAACCCACGGTTCGTATTTCAGAACGAAAGATTTAAATACGCGGTTCACCGAACCGCAAAGAATTTAGCTTATTACTGAAGGTTTCACTTTTTCTTGTTGTATTCAAACATCTAAAATTGAGCAACCGGTTCTTTTCCAGAAAGTTTTAATGACCGGTTCAAATCACAAACCGTCAAGGAATTTAGGGCTTATTTGCTGGCCGGTTCATTTCCTGCTTATCTCACAAACATCAAGAACCTAACCACCGCGGATCGGTTTTTTCTTGAAGAGCTTTAAATACTGGTTCCACGTCAAACCCGGCAAGATAAATTTAGCCTTATTATCTGTCCGGTTCACTTCCTGGATTATTCACAAAACATCAAAATTAATCACCGATTTCTTTTCCCGAAAGATTTAAATTATCAAGAGCTTCAGCGAACCCGGCAAAGAAATTTAGGCTTATTAACCTGCCGTTTACTTTCCTGCTAATGTCAAAACATCACAAAATTAACCACCGTTCGTTTTTCCCGAAAGAGCTTTAAATACCGGTTTCACAAACGAACCGGACAAAAAATTTGAGGCCTTATTAGCTAAAGGACTCGTTCACTTTCTGCTATACAGACATCAATAAATTAACCGGGTCCGTTGTCCCTAAGAGCTTTAAAAAGTGTCGGTTCATGGGAACCGGTTATCAACCTCTATAAATAATTATAAAGTAGATTTTAAGATTTTTGCTCTCGAGATTATTCATTAAAAAGACTATATTTTTCTGTATATTCAAATTTAAATTGTCGAAACCGTTTATCGTTACTACGGTAGCGGCGAGTGAGTGGCGAGGTATAGGTTGGGATCGACAGCTCGTCTAGATCCTAGGTATTGCATTACCTAGAGAAGAAATTCTCTTCCTTGAATAGGGCTATGCCCGAGAGATATAACTTTAATAATATATATATATATATATATATATATATATAATATATATTATATATATATATAGTATATATATATATATATATATATATATATATATATATGATATATAATATATATATAATATATATATATATATATATATAAAATACTATATATACACAAGTCTAAATTTGGAAGGCCCGTTTTTCCAAATCAATTGAAAACATGCCCTATCAGCTGAAGAATTTCCCAATATTTAATATTATTCTAAGCAATTAATTTTAAAACAATTTAGGTTTGGCTAGGTTAGTCCTCTTCATTTAGACTTGTACCTATATATATATATATATATATATATAATTATAATATATATATATATATATATATAATATAAGTAGATATATATATATGATATAATATATAATATATTATTATATATATATATAATATCTAATATATATATATATATACATATATATATTATATATATAAGCCAAGGGGAGGGTAGATTCCCTGTAGTATCAGTGGGTATACGAGGTGGGTATCAAATATCAATAACAAAGTGAAAAAATGAGAGAATAGAGAGTACCCGGTGTGTCATCAATTAATAAGGTCATATACATCATGACAGGTCAGGTCATATTCCATGCCCATTACCCCCAATTGGGGGGGGTATAGGGAGGGCACGCAAATATTCCCTAGATTGGACAGAAAACATTAAGTTAATATTTGTATTAAATTGGATGTGTATATGCTTATATGTGTGTAAGACTATGTGTGCATGTGCGTACATATATATATACATAACTGTTCCATGAAATGTGTACATTATACACTACTGAGTATCTGAGTACATAATATATATCTAGATACACATGCGTGTACGTAATATACAGTAATAGTTATATAAATTTACAACATGAGTAGCAACTATGCTGCCGTGACATCTAATACAAAGAACAAATGTGCGTACATAATACATGAGTACAAGTTAGTACATAATATATGGTACACATGCCAGTACATAATACAGAGCACACAATTGTGTACATATATAAGAGAGTACACGATGTTCCGTACTATACACGAACATAACATTCAAATATTACAATGAAAAATTAAACCCAAATGTCCTCACATTAAATACATGAGCACACAATCATTTGCGTACATAATATAGAGTACACATGTTTGTACATAATACAGAGCACACATTTGTGTACATAATAAAGAGTACACATGTCTGTACATAATACAAGCACACATGTTACACAGACAGCATAGCCATATAAACAGCTGTCATGGAAGTTGTGTTAAGAACTAATTAATCGTTTATGTATGCATTAGTGGTACGCACAAAATAAATTGTAGCTTAAGTATTTATGAGCGTGATGCCGTACATAATATTGTTTGGCGTACATGTATTACATATTAGCTATGGTCGTATATTTATGTCGAAAATATCACATTTTTTTCAATATAATACTAAATATTTTATCAGTTTATATAATAAATACATATATATATATATATATACTATTATATAATATTATAGTATACTATATGACTATATATATATATATATATATATATATTATATATATATATATTATATATTATATATATATTATATATATATATATATATATATTGAAATTGATAAAAATTGTTTAAATTGGTTTTATAGAACATTTTTGACTCTTTAGACACCTAAAAAGAATTAGAGTTATTCAGTTTACCTGACCTAAGAATTAGGTATGTACGTTCTAAACCAGTGGACGCAGAATATTAAAGTAATTATCCCAAAATATATTTTGTCTACCTAGATATTTTCCTCTTGACTTGTGAGGAAAAATAATTGTTTTAAAATTGTAACAAGTTATAAAAATATATTTCTTAAATTTTGTCCTTAGGGTTCAAAATATTTTTGCACTGAGAATTCTCATTCACAAAGATACGATTTGCAAATGGCATGAGGAGAATTTTTCCGTTTCCTCGTGTTCAATTTTGAGAGTTTTCAGTTCTCGACATCCAAAAACCTGACAGATGTTTGTTATGAAATTCAGTGCATTGGAGAAGTTCAAGAAGAGCCTCTCACATTGCTTCAAGATTTTCTATAACATCAGCTCCTCGTGTTCAATTTTGAGAGTTTTCAGTTCTCGACATCCAAAAACCTGACAGATGTTTGTTATGAAATTCAGTGCATTGGAGAAGTTCAAGAAGAGCCTCTCACATTGCTTCAAGATTTTCTATAACATCAGCTATTTTACAAGTGGTGAGATTCTCAACCTACTTACAGTATATGAATAAATTTCTGTAAAGTAATCAGAGAACGGTGTTCTAGAAGAGGGGTGTTGATATAAGTTTGTCTATTCAACTATATTCTGCTGTCACCGTTAAGGGAGTGAATAGAAGGTTCTTTCATAAAAGCTCACAGCTATACTTTGGAAAGGCAATAAATTTATTATTATATTTTCGGGCTCAAATAAAGAAGCTCTGATCCAAACTCTGAAATCATTTTTCTGGTCAAATTGCCATTGATGTTTTAAATATCATCCGAGATGCAAAAAATCTTATTAGAGAAAATATCTTAAAAGAGTAATAAAAAAGTCTTACGGTAGAAGGTGATTCATCAATTTTAAAGGTATATAAGTTTAACTGCTATCGGTCCGATCCATATAGGTTAGGCTATAGTGTTTACTGGCTACGTGTGCCCAAAAGAAACACACAAACAATCGCTAAGTAATATCTTCGAAGACTATAACAGGCTAAACATTATTTAAATTCATATTTTTGTATCTAATTTGTTAAAGCATTAAATGAATGATAAAAGAGATTATACAGCTTATACATTATATAGCTCAGGGAATCACTCTCCAGCATCATCCATAATAGCAAGTGTTTTAAGAAAGGATTTTTTCAGCTAGCTTGTGGAAGCTTATTAAAAGAATGAAAAAAAATAACCTAAAAAATAATATTAGGTGTTTTTTGATTTTGTTTTTTCTTAATAAAATATTTAATGTTTACCTACTAAATATGCGGAACAGTCCGCCAAAAAAAAACTCAATCGCATCCGCAAACATTAAAAAACATCTGCTATAATGTATAATATATATATATATATATATATATATATATTATATACTATATATATATATAGTATATATATATATAATTTATATAATATATATATATAAGTTATATATATATAATATATGATATAATCCGTAAGAGAATATTGTAGATTCGGCGCTTTCAAAACATTCCAATTCATTTAATAAAACTTATGATTCTTCTCTGTATGGTTATGATAAAAATACAACTTTGAACAAAAGTTATGAATCTACTTTAGATAAATAAATAATAATAATAATAATAATAATATAATAATGAATAGATAATAATAATAAATATATATAATATGATAGATGAATAATAGAACAAAAAGCTAATAATAATGATAATAATGAAGATAATAATAATAATAACTAATAATATAATAATGATAATTGAATAATAAATAATAATACATAAATAATAAATAATAAAATATATAAATATAATATGAATAATAATAATAATTAATAAATACCGAATACTACTCAGTAATACCAATTATCAGAATTCAAATATCATAATTCATAGTTTAAATTAAATAACAAATCTAATATCACTCAAATTATTTGATAATAATAATAGATAATAATTAATAATACATAATAATAATAATAATGAATAATAATAATAATAATAATGAATAATTAATAATTATGATAATGATAATAAATAAATAAATAAAATAATAATAAATAAATAAATAAATAATCTTAAAAAACAAACTGCGTGTGCTCCACAAAAATCGCACCATTCCACAACCTTTCTTTTTTCATGTTACTTAGGATTTGATACCCAGTTTAAAAAAACGTCAAGTTTGAAACGAGTGGAGTTCAGCGACGCGTCGGAATCTTTGTATATATATGAGAGAGAGAGAGTAGAGAGAAGAGAGAGGAGAGAGCAGGAGAGGAGAGAGAGAGAGAGCAGAGAGATGGAGAGAGGAGCAGCAGATTATAATAATCTATTGCAGAATGGGGAGGAATTAGAGATTGAATTATACAGCATCGAGACGGAAATAGACGAGAGAGAGAGAAGAGAGAGAGAGAGAGAGAGAGAGAGAGAGAGGAGAGAGAGAGGAAGAGGGAGAGAGAGAGTAATGTATAATAATCTATGAGAAGAAGATTGAGAATTGGATTATTAGCTATGGAGACGGGAAATAGAGAGAGTAGAGAGATGAGAATAAGAGAGAGAGAAGGAGATGAGAGAAGAGAGAGAGATGAGAGAGAAGAAGAGAGGAGAGAGAGAGAGGAGAGAGAGACACGTATAATAATTAATTGAAAAGGAAAAGTGAGAGGAGAATTATAGATTAGTATCTTCATGACGAAATATAAAAGAAAAAGTCGAGAATTGTCCATTGTAAGAGAGATAGAACGAGAGAGAGAGAGAGAGCGAGAGAGAGATGGAGGAGATGAGAGAGAATAAATGTTGAGAAGAGAAGAGAGAGATGAAGAGAGAGAGAGAGGAGAAGACAATAATAATTAATGAAGAAGAAGTGCTGAACTTGCCTAAAAATTCTTTTTTGTCTTTGAAGAAATGAGAATGTATAATGACAGAAGAGATAAGATGGAGAGAGAGAGAGAGAGAGAAGAGAGAGGGAGAGAGAAGAGAGAAGGAGAAGGAGGAGAGAGAAGAGAAGAGAGAAGAGGAGAGAGAGTGGAGAGGAGAAAGAAAGAAGAGAGTGAGAGAAAGATAGAGAGTGGGAGAGTGTAGAATCGATACGTGAGAGAGAGCATGAGAAAGGGGAGCCGATGGGAAAGGAGGACACGAGGGAGAGAGATCGCGCGCCGGGTATCGTTCCGCTGAAGTTTGTTGTTCCGCCTTCGTCACATAAAGGACAAAGGGCTCCTGATTGGCGGAAAATTGACTAATGTAAATATAAGTCTTTTTTTATTATCATTCATTATATTAAAAGAGTAAAGATTGATTTTCTCCAGGCGAATATGACCCTTACCCTTCTTATTATAATGACGAGGTGTCAAACGCTCCAACTAACCCTAAGTAAAAGCCGTCGCTTACGTCTATACGGCAGTGGATAGCGGGGGGCTCATAACCCGTGCAAAATGTGCGAAGACGCACGCGGGGGGCAGGGCGGGGGGATCGAAATTCCGTCACGTCTGGTTAAAGAAAAGGGAGAGGGGGGGAAGGAGTTATCAAGATAAGGGGCATTGGTGACTACGCAACTTTACCAAATGTCTTTTAATTATAATCATATGCATTTTTATATATAAATATATATATAAATATATATATATATATTATATATATATATATATATATTAATATATAATATATATATATATATATATTATATATATAGTATATATAATATATATAATCAGTATATATATTTAATATATATATATATGAGGTTTAATATATATATTATTATATATATTATATATAATATTATTATATATATATATATGATTGATATATATATATATTATTATAATAGATATATATACTATATATATATAATATATATATATCATATATATATCTATATATATATATATATATATATATATAGTATATATATTATATATATATATATATATATTATAATATATATTATATATAGTATTATATATAATATATATAATATATATATATATAAAGTATATATTATACTATATATATATATATATATATAATATATATAATATATATATATTATATAAATAATATATAATTAGTGCGGTAAAAAGTGGCTGGCGGAGTCGAGTTCACGGAGTCCGTAAGATTTTGGGTGGAACCGCCGGAGTTGGGAGTCGCGAAGTCCTCGGAGGGAGAGCAGGAGAGAGAAGAGAGAGTAGAGAGGAAGATGAGATGAGAAGAGAGAGAAGAGATGGAGATGAAAGAGAGGGCGTAGTTTGTAGAGAGAGAGAGCTGGATATAAGTTGGTTCGCTTCTATAATTCTCAAAGTTAAATCCCGTGAATAAAGATCAGAAAACATGATTAAAAATTATTAGAAGATATGAATAATAGGTAAAACAAATAACAATAAACAAACCATTCATTTTTCTTGCATGTGTACATAACACACGCACATGGATACATTATCAAACACAGGGACTACCATACACATTGACACACACCACATCACTACACATATCACACACAGGTGGGGTGGGTGTATGTACCAAGACAACATCACAATATTCCAGGACTGTGATGACGAATCGTAGTGAAAAACTATTTCCCGATATTGTTGAATTTCCGATGTATTTCGGATCACAAGATGATTCCAATAAATTTCCGATTGCCGTTTGGGATTTCGAAGAAAAATAATGCCGGATCTGCTTCGGATGTCTCTAAATTTGACGATCCTATTCATTCGTCTCAGTTCGCTATTTCAAACATTACTACTTACTGCTACTGACTATTGATAAGTGCAATACGCCTTGCTGCTTGTTAAACTGACTAAACTGCGCCCACCTATTGGTTTTTTTGTATTATCTACGCATATACGTACTTGACGTGTGTTTTCTTGTGTTTCGGCCCACTGTTTTGTGGGATTTCTGATAAACCAGTATCTCATTAATGGTAACCAAGTTCTTGGGCTACTACTTTGCTACTAATACCTAGGTGTTTTTACTTTAATACTTTCTAACAGTATTAGTATCCCCTACTCATCTACTTAACGTACTAATACTACTAGTACCGGGGTTTGTGATCTAACTTGTACTACTTAAACTACTACTATTTGATCAGAATTACTACCACTGATATTATCATACACTTTTTTTTCCCTCTTTTAAATAAGATTCGTTTTTCTTCATTAATTATTATTTATTATATTTATTATTATATTATTGATTATGTATAAAACATAATTAATAAATTTGTGATCTCTTATCCTCTTCTCCTTCGTTTTTTTTTAAATTTTCCTCTATAAACTTTTTTTTGACAATTTTAACAATTTAATTTTTTAATATTTAAACCTTTTTAATATTTATTAATTGTTTTTTATTCAATAATAATATTAAAATAACTATAATAATGATAATGAAAAATTAATTAAATAATAATAATATATAATATTTAAAAAATAATAATAATGATTATAATAATTAATAATAATAAATAAACATTAACTGCCAAACGATATTACTTAAAAGGGGCTCACAATTCGGGAAATATGGCTACATGAACAAAAAATTCTATGGCAAAGATCAAAACATTGCAAAAAGTCTTTCCCTGGTTCGGTATTTGATTTTTCAAAAGTGGCATGAGTGCCTTCCAACGCTAACTAGATGCACTAATAACTCGACCTGACGTGTTAGTAAATAGACTTTCTATTTCAAGGGATGGAGGCAAAAAAATTAATCGACATATCGAGATATATCGATATATCTTTAAGCTCAATATATAATATCGTATGATTTTATAACCTGTTAAACTCAAAAGATGTTCAGATAATTTTTGTATTTAATATCCTGAAGAAACTTGATTGATCTGCAGGTTTTCCAGAAGCCAGGAACTGTTAGCCCACTGGAGAGGGCACATGAGCGGCACACGCATCGATTCTCAATATCCAGCCCGTTTTGGCACATTCTACGTTGCTTAAAACGTCACAGTCAGGCGTCCGTTTATGTTAAATTCTTGATATTTGGAATTAGCAAATCAGACGCTGAGCTGACCGAGTAGTACTATTTGTTTACAAAACATCAAATTTTTACTTTTACAAAACATGTGTCGGAAAAGGCTTGCCAAAAGTTTTTGTAATATTTTAGTTAACTTTTCTATATTAAGATACTAAATATATCGAGTTTATTTTACATTATATAATATACATATATATCTTTATTAAGATTAATTGTTTCATAATTTGTCTCAATCCTGATATATGTGAAACTCGATGATCAGTTAGCTCATGTATCTTTTTAAAATTTCCTGTTTTTGACACTATGTTGGTTCTTAATTATTTTTCCAATTTCGAAGCGCTTTTGACCGAGTTCGAGATTTTGAGCGAACTCGGTCCTGCAATAGTCAGTGTAGCTTCTTGAGAGAATTTCAAGCTTATACATTCTTTTCACAAAAAGATATAGATTTTTTTTTATTTCCGATCTCTCAACAGCCTATTTGTAAGGAAACAAAAGTTGCGTTTCCAGAAGCTCGACTGCAGCCCGGCGGGCACACAAGCAACAGCCATCGTTTCCAGCTCCCGTTTGCGCACTTCTACTCATCGTGAAACGATCAACATTTGAATGGCCGTTTTAAAGTCCTACGATTCGGAATATATTAAACGGCCGGAGCTGCGGTAAAGGTATCTACTTTATGCTGCGTTCCCAGATGACACCGAGTAGCAGCCGTATAGCAAATATCAGAGGAAAACGTAAAAAATCGTGAAACGCTATACGAAATGATAATAACAATATACAAAAGGTAATAAAGAGATAAGTGTAAAGAGCAGCTCGTAGTAAAATAGCAGTATTATGATTGTGGCAAGTTGAAACTCGAACAAATCTGAGGAGAGCGAAATATGAAAGAAAGAGCAATTGTTACAGCTAAAAGAAGTGATTGTGGCACGTGCGAAGATGCAGAGAAGTAAACGAATGTTTTAACTAATAGTGAGTGATCTCTATACTGAAAATTAAGCAGGATGTTTAAAATTAAAATAGAAGTGTGTCTTGATCTGTACTATAAGAAAATTAAAAAGGGTCCAACAAAGGTTTTTGAAAAAAAAAATTAGGAAAAGTTTGTAACATAAAAATATTTTGAATTAGATGAGCAGGAAAAATAGAAAGACTACAGTAACATTGACGGGGAGGGAGAAATATAGTTTAGAAATTCGAGAACATTTTTAAAAGGAGAGATGAATGGTGAAACTTATAAGTAGGGTAATATGGAACGTCTGATATAGTTTCAGGAATGATAATATGGTGATATCTTGCTTAAATAATAGGGATGGGCTTTTCGCGGTAACTGATGAACATGGATGTTAGGGGAGTGTGGATGGAACACTTCTAAAATCTGCATAATATTGTGTTAATAGAAATTAAGGTTGAAGTGAATATGTAGTGGGTTGATGTGCCAAGAAGGAATGAGAATATTTTGGGATGAGGTTTGGAGCAAGGAGGAGGATGGGTAGATGTGAAGAATTGACATGAATGTAACACTATATTTACAGGTATTATAGATGAAAATTTACTGTGAAATTGATAAGAACGGAGGCGTAGATGGTGTATTCGATTGGTATTCGGAAGTCTGGTAATAAAAGCGTTGTGGAGGGTATAGTTCTCAGGGATTGGAGAAACCATCAATAGTACGCTCTTCTTTTATATTATAGGTTAAGTGAGTATATGTGAATGTAGAAATTCAGGAGAGGAATATAGCTTATTGAGTTGCTGTGTAAGGAAAAAGATATACTGAATCTGGATTTTGGTCAATTGCTAAGAGTGTGTCGAGGTTAGAACCTGAAGGACTGATTTAGGTGAAGAACAAGGTGCGTTTAAGGAGTGGTAGAGGATGAGTAGTCAAAACTTAACATTGAGAAACAAAGTGATTGAGAAAAATGTGGGAGAAGAAGAGTAAATTGTATGTAGGTTTCTATGGATTTGCAACAGGCGTATGCAAGGTGTTAATAAGGAAGCTCTATGCAGGTGTTCATGATATATGGTGTTGTGGTAGGATTTCTGAATGGATCCAAAGCTATGGCATGAGGAGAGGTTGAGCGGCGGTGTAAGAATAAAGTATTGTGACAAGAGGTGATTGGTGTTATGTATTAACAGCTCGAGTGAGTGAACCAGAGGTTTGTGTTATGTCTCTTGGATATATTCAAATTCATATATACTGAGGGGGTGTATGAAATAATTAGACGTTGGGGTGGCGAGGAAAGGTTGCTTAGCATGACGGCAGAATGGAGAGATACGTGAAGTGAGGGTACCCTACCGAGATAATGCGGATGATTTGGTTTCTTGTCATGAATCTGAATGTGAATAATAATAAATTTGTAAATATTGGTAGAGATATAAATGGTTAATTTTGGGAAGGTCTTCTTGAAAGTAAAATGAGAGAGAGAGAGAGTAAAGAGGTTAGTGTTGTAGCAGAGAGGATAAGCCCTCAGTTTAATAATGTTTAGATAGGTGAGCACGCTAAGGAACAAGTAACTGTAAGTTTACAAAATATTTAGGGTATCTGATTGGTATTTGAGAAGAATTTGAACGGAAGAGTGCAGAAGTGGGAAGTTAGGAAAGTGATGAAATGGCCATGGAAATACCGGTGCAATAAAGTTGGTTGGTGCAATGTATAAAATATTGGAGCAATATGTTCCCGGTGTAATCGTCCATGTATTACTATCCATATATATATATTAATGTAAAAATAGAAGTATGTTATCACTTATAATAATATATTATATATATATAAATATATATAAGTATATATATATTATTATATTAATTATATAGAATATATATTGATACATATATGAGTACCTAACCTAATGGATTATGGAATATATATATATAATAGATTATATATATATATATAACAATACTTAATATCATATATATATATATTATATATATATATATATATATAGTTAGTTATATTATGAGAGGGCGATTTATGGCTGTCAAGAGCGAACCAACCTTCACTTAGCTGAAGATAGATTATGTTGAAGAGTGAGCGTTGATCGCGCGATGAAGTTTGCGTTTCGAGTCCGCTGCTTCTGCGACTCCTCAGTGGTTGGAAGCAGCCCCCTTCCACAGACGCCACAGGAGAGCTCCCCCCAGTGACAATGCCGCGAGCACACACTCCTGATCCTGCGCCACTGGCTGGAAGAACCATCCGCGTCAGCTGTCAGATAAGCTGGTGTGCATCACATTAAAGCCACTGAGAAGGCTTCGACACTCTGTACTACTCTTACGTTCAGTTGGTCTGCACCTGCAAAGGTGAAGGCACAGTACCAGGCGTTTACACCCGATGAATACCGCACAGAGCAGCGCCCAGCAGAAAAACCTGAAATTGAATGTAATGCTGCGTTGATCCGATTGTGGTAATAGAGCGAGAGTCTTACAAGAAACTGTCTTACCACGGCCGAACAACTTTGAGAGAAGATGGGATATATATATAGGTGTTCTTTGTGCCACTCCAGTGGCACTAGTTTCCACGTCTGGTGGTCACGCAATATGAAAGGGAGTAAAGGTGGGAGTTGACTTGAAGAACCTCCTTCAATTAGTGAAGACTAGCAATGATGTTGAAGAGAGAGAGCGTTGCGCGAGAATTGCGTGCCCCTCCCGGGGGCTGCTCTCGGACTCGATCCTCAGTGGTGGATAGCAGCCCCCTTCCACCGAGACGCCACAATATATATATTATATATATAATATATATATAATATATATATATAATATATATATATAAAGAGTATTATTATCAGTATAATAAGAGGTATAGAGATAAAGTATATTATATATAGTATATTTAAATATTATAAAAAGATATATTATTATGTAATAAGTAACATATAGTCGTATATATACATCAGTATGTAGTGTGTAGGTTGTGCTACTATATATATATATATATTATAGATATCTAATTGAATATACTAATATATATAATATATATTATTATATATATACTATATATATCAATATATTTAATAATATATAATAAAGAGATTGACCAAGTTATATATATATATAGTTAGGCGGGGTAAAAAAAGGTACTGAAAATGTGTTATAGTACCATATATCATATATATACTATATATATAATAAGTACTATAACGATGTATGAGTAAGAACAAGTTACAGATGAGCTTATACACCTTGGCTATTATGATATAAGATATTATAGTCAGTAAGAGTATTGTATACTGCAAGGTATATATTGTATGTAGTATTAATCATTGATTTAATACACTTGGTATCACTGAACTAAAATACACTCAGAGTTTCTCAGATACTAGTAGATATGTAAATCACCTGTGATGCAATCACATCCACATCAACTACCTTCACAGCTCTTATTTGCCTTTACTTCGTTCTGCGCTATCTATCGGTTGGATATAGGCTAGAAAGCAGTATTCTGTTTTATCAGTTTTACAGAATCAGAGAGATTAGTGCGATGATGAGCAAACCAGGTATAGAAAAGCAGATAAGTGAGTGAGAAACAGAAGATTTTGGAAGATCAGAGCGATATCTGGTTGTATATATTCATATAGCAATACTTATAATCTATATATTATATATATAACCAAAAGGAATATATATACTATATATATTATATATAATTACTATATATATATATAATAGATATATATATATATAAATATATATATATATAATATATATCCTATAATATATAATATATAATGTTCTGTATGAATATTTTACATAAATAGAAATCATTACTTTAAAAATTGGATAAATTTAATTTTTTAATTTAAAAAAGTATGCTTACTAATTCAGATTTAAATATGAATGCTAGAAAGAATGGTTTTTTGAAGTACTCTATCAATTTAACCTACCAAATATTCTATCTATAATATATATATATATATATTAATATAAATATATATATTATATGATATATTATATATATATAAATATATATATATAGTATAGTATATATATATATATATAATAAGATCTTTATAATATTATAATATTATATATTTATATATTATCGTGATTATGATGTGCCAAAGGCTATTGGTCACTGGTATTCGGCCATTTTCCGGGTATTGCGGGTATTGGGCATTATAGTACAGTATGGTATTGCATTAGCTCAAAATGTGTCAATACTTGTTCCATAGGTCCTTTATAATGCTTAAAAAAAGAAAAGGAAAAGGTAAATCAAAACACCAGGAATTGGGAGTTTTGGTGAGAGAAGCTTTATAAATAGATAAGTGAACACGTTGGTCTTTTTCATACATTAAATCTTTAAATATGAATATTGGTATTGATGTTTGCTGAAATTCCCAGACTGGTATGCTATTTTAGGCATAAGCATCAATGAAGTATTGCAATTGGTATGCGGCCACACGATTAAGTTCCTGGCCATTCACTAACATCTACTAATTATATTATTATATATATAATAATATAATTATATATATATATATATATAATATATATATATACCTATCATCGGGTACAGATGTGATCTATTCACTTAATATATATACTATTATAAATAATATATATATAATATTAGTATATATAATTATATATAATATAAGTAACTACTAGCTTATTTTTATATTTCTGATTTAAAAAAGAAATATCAACTCTGAAATGAGAAGAGAAAATTAGTCATATATAGGCCCACTCATACAGGTTAAGTAGGATGACGGGGTTGTTCGAAAGAATCCGTTGTACGGCTTTTATATATACTAGTATAATATATATAATATATATAATATTATATAATATATAATATATATACTATTATTATATATTATATATATATTAATATATATATATAATATATATAGTATATAAATATTATATATATTAGTAGTATATATATAATAATATATATATATATATAATAATATATATGTATATTATGTATAATATAATATTATATATATATATATATAATATAATATATATTATATATATATTATTATATATATATATTATATATAAAAATATATATATAAGTATATATATATATATATATTATATATATATAATTATTATATTAATAATATAATAATATATATATATATTATAATACAGTAATTAACGTATCCAGAAATTTTTTTTCGGGGGCGGGGCAGAGGCATCATTATTTAATCATATATAATATTATTATATATATATTATATAATAATATATATATATAATAAATATAATATATATAGTAATAATATATATTATATACTATATATATATATTATATATTAAAAAAAAATTCTAAAATATATATATATAATTTATAATATATATATATAAAATATATATATATATATATATATATATATATAACGCATGTATTTGTTTGAAGGACAACATAGTTAAATCTAAGAAAAATGTCGAAATTTTATAGCATTACTATATTAATCTTACATAAATTGTATAATTTTCTCGCCTGGAATGATCATTGAGCGAAGTCTGAGATAACATCTTCAATTTATTTCAATATTTCGATTTATGTAGAGGAGGCAAGTTCAGTAAAGTCTTTCATCTCCATAGTATTTCTCATCCAGTTTATGTCTTATATGTGAAAATTTCTTGTTTCTAGTGAAATTTGTAACCTTCAGCTTTCAGTTTTTCAAGAAGATTAAATATTGGAAATTGTGACTGCGAACAAGAACCTAGTCCATTCTATTGCGGTTTTTGGGCCACCTGTGCTGTGATGCCATTTTCAACTTGCATAAATCCCATTCTGCTTTAACTAAATCTTCATATTGGGCTTCTGAGATCTTTCTTGTAAAATTATTTACACAACTCTTTTATCTCTCATATAGCACATGTTAAGCCTCGGTTTGGTAATGACAAACTTGAAGGAAATTAAAAAACCTCTCTCCTAATACTGATCGATTTGAATCATCAAAAATGGTATATTAAATGGTCTGTGGATCGGAAGTAGGAATGTTGGGTCTGTATTTTTGAATTTGTTAATTCTTCATACAGCAATTTCATACTCAGTTCAGTCAGATGCGCTTTACACATTCTTTTCAAAAAATCAGCTGAAAAATTCTAAGTGCTTTCTCGTGATGGTTTCAACAGTTAGTTTTTACTATATGACTTACGCGAATTTTGTTCTGACAGTCGAACGAATTATAGTAAAAATAATTTGATTTACACTTTATATTATTAACGATATGATACTTAAATATTTTTTTAGTGTCTCTTGAAAAATTTCGGGGGGGCATGGCCCCCCTGGACCCCCCCTAATATCACGATATATTTATATATATATATATATATATATATATTACTATATTAATAAATATATATATATATATTTATTATATAATATATATATATAAAACTATTAATAATATATAATATATAATAATATTATATATAGTATATATATATATTATATATATATATAATATATATATATATATATATTATCATAGTATATAAAATGGCGGAGGCTCCTTTTTCATATATCGTTCGCCAGCTTATCTTTAGGGGTGTGTATGTATGTGGCCGGGTGCGGTTGTGTTATCGTTTTTGGGTTACTTCACCCCGGGTTTCCCCTACCCCTTTTAGTCTATCAGCTCAATGTTATATATCACGTTGCTCATGAGCGCTTTTTTTGCATTTTATATTCTTGTAATATTTTTAGCAACTTTCTTTCAATCTTTACTTTCATTGAACATTTTTATCGCTTTTTCCTAAATATCTGGCACCCTATAGCTAATATTTCTGGCACTTTAACTTTTTTTTTTCGATCCGTTTTCACATTCTAGGTATATATTTTAAAGACTTTTCTATACTAGCTACTTTTCCCGACCTTTATTTACTCTTTTCCCTTGCTAAATCTGGTACCTATAGCTAAATTTCAGGATTTTTTCACATTTAACCCTTTATCCGGTATTTTAATCATTTAAGGAGGTAATATTTTTAATGACGTTTTCCTATTACAAGCCCTTCCTGAGCCTTTTCTAACCATTTTCATATAATTGCTCGACCATCCTATTGGTAAATTTTCTAGAATTTCTAACCTTTTTGATATATTTTTGCACTTTTGCCACTTTCTACTACTTATTATATATTTATTATATATATATATATAGCTATATATTATATATAATATATAATATATATAATATATATATATATAATATATATTATATATAATATATAAATATATAATAATATATATATTATAATAATATAATATATATACATATAAATTATATTATATATATATGTATATCAGGTATAAGACGTGAGGCAAGGTAGAGAATAGTAAATTCTGCAGGTAATAGATGAAATTACGGCGAAATGATCAGAAAGGAGCGAGATGGTGATCGATTGGATTGGAAGTTGTGTACAAAGCGTTTATTGAGGGTATGTCCCGAGGCGATTGGAGGAGAGCATTTATATAAGGTATATAGGGGATACTAGAAATTATAGGGAAAAAACATAGCCAACACACACAACAAAACGATCAATTTATTATAACGTACAAAATCACCTATGTTTCTTTGTTAGCCATCTGGCATAATGAAGGGTGCCTGGAGGTTTCTTACTAATGATGGCGATATATTCCGATTTTATACTAATACACTTTTCCTACAAATATTTTTGGTCAGTGCTAATTTGCTTAACGATATCTTCGGGGACTTTTCAAGGTTGCTGTTTACGAGTTCGAAATCAACTATCTCCAGCTTATTTACATCTTCAATTTTATTTTTAATGCAGTACCCTAAAAGCTCTTTTCATTTCCAAACATAACCAGTAATAATATAATGTATGAGAATATAGTTTTCTTGGTGGATAACAATGCAGAGTTCCATATATATTTCAATCATTCTCAAAACTTCAACAACTCTTTCAGTGTTAACTTGAGTCCCATCGCAAAGAATAGCTTTTTAGCGAAATCTCGCTTTTAGGATCAATTGTTATTACTTCATCAGTAATGCACTGAGCCTGCCGGAATCTGGCATCTATCATCTAGTTCTTTCACAATATCTTTAAGTTTTCTCAATTCAGTTCCATCTTTTCTTTAGTTTGATTTTTTCAGCCGTCAAATCCAGTGCATTCAATTTGTTTCCTAATTTCATTGTGATGGCATTCTTTTTGCCAGCACGTATCCTCTCTCTCTTTCAACTTTTTTTCTATCCATTTTACTTTCATTCAATACCCCCCCATATCCTTTAATATATATGGTGGGCACCCGCAAATTATTTGTTAGTCCACTTTGTTGGACATTCCGCACCTTTTTTCTGCATCGGACATATATGTTTGATGAAAAGGGAACGGATGATGCAGTGTAGTAGGAAAGTTGTGAATGGCAGGAAGGTGGCTGGTGCAATTAAATCATTGGTGGCTGTGAAAGGTTTAAGTCTTTAGTGTGCTAGGGTCTTACACGAGGGTATGTTGTTACTTGTGTTAATACATAGTAGTGATATTATGGTCTGGAATATGAGATAAGTATCTAAAGTACAAAGTGTTCAGATGGACAATCTTAGGGGCGTGTTAGGTGTGAGAAGAAGATAAAATGAGGAATGAACGTTTTGGAGACTAATGTGGTGTTGAAGAAAGGTGATAAATTAATAATAAATGAAAAGTTTTGTAATGGTTTGATCATGTGGAAAGATGGATCAATAGTCAGTTGCTTATAGCGATGTATATGTGTGTGTTGTTGAAGAAAAAGGGATGAGTCACTCGTAAACGAAGCCTAGGCGAGAAGAAAGGTGCCATAATTGGAGTGAATGGCGTTGTTGTGAGGGGGTATGGTTGTGGCCCACCTGGCCAAGGGAAGAACCCCACGCTGACGAGATGCCATAGTGAGGTCAGTCGCAGTTCCGTAAGCTCTAGGGTGATTTCTGACTTGGCGAGGAGTTCTCACTCAATAGGATATAAAGGTGCGGTATAGCTGGCTTCTTTCTACTTTTGTCATATCTTCACTACTTTTGTTCTGGTGCATGTCTTTCTTGGGAATGAAGTAGATTAATATAGTCTTTATATAATAATATAATATATAATATATATATATATATATATATAATAATAATATATATAATATATAATATATATATATATATATTACGAAGAGAGATGAGAGTAGCGAAGGGAGCAGATTTGAGATTAAAAAAAGAATGGAGTTTAGAGGAGAAGGGAGGGAAAGAGAGAGAGAGAGAGATGAGAGAGAGAGAGTAAAGAGAGAGAGAAGAGAGAGATAGAGAGAGAGATAGAGAGAAGAAGAGAAGAGAGAGAGAGAGAGAGAGAGGAAGAGGAGAAGAGAGAAGAGAGAGAAAGCAAATAGAATGAGGAATGAACGTATGAGAGTTATGTGGTGTTAAGAAAAGGGGTAAAGAGAGAATAAAGAAAGTATTGAGATGGTTGGTCAATGTGGAATAGGATGAATTGACAAGTCGGTTATTTACGCGAGTGATAGTGGTGATGGTAGAATCAGGATCGGCTGGAAAAATGAAAAAAAGTGGATTGAGACAGTAAACGTGAAGTTTGAAGGACTCATGAATGTGAGCTTTGGTCAGAGGCGCAGAATCATATATTGCATAATAGTTATGAATAAAGGGTTTTGTGAGGGTATGGTTGTGGCCTTACCTGGCACTTGGATGAACCCTACACTGCGAATATGCATAGTGAGGTCCGTCGAGTTCCCGGTGAAGCGTCAGGGTGGATTTTCTGATTGCGACGAGTTTCTGTGGCTGTCGATTACTCACTAATAGGTATAGCGGGGGTGGTAAGGCTGGGCTGTCTTTTCGACTTGCGTCATATTCTTCTACTACTTCTCTTTCCGATGCATGTCACGCACCTTTACCTCCCAGTCTTGGGAAGGAGAGGTAGGATATAACTAATCATAATATATATATATTATATAATATATAATATATATTATATTATATATACTAAAATATAAATAAAATAAAAATAATATATATATATATATAATATAATATATAATATAGTATATATATATAATGTCCATTATCTGTGAGAACTCGTCGCAGCTAGAAAATCACCTAGACTTCACGGGACCAGACTGTGCGCCGTGTGACCAACCATCATCACTCACTGGTAATCTCAATGTATGGAGGTTTTCGATTCGACCGCTGGCCGAGCTGGTTAGAGAGCCTACATACCCCTCACAACCTCCGCCCATCTCTCATATCATTGCACGCCTTTTTCTCTCATAAAGTGTCCAGAGTGACCTAGGAGGGACCATGTCTACCCCTCCGTCAGACTAAATATCTTTAACTGTACTAAATTCCACTTTTTCGGTCCTTACCCATCCCGGCGGGTTCCCAACACACCGCCACTATACATCGTTTAAACCAACCGAAGCTATCCATCCATCTTCCTTTCTAACGTAACCAAACATCTCAACATACTCTCCATTCTATCCTTCTCTGTGCCCTTTCCTCATCACCACTGAGCACCGGGACACTCAACCTGCACTAAATTGACGGTCCACTTGACGTTCATTTTATCATTCTCTACACCAGCACGCCCCTAAATTATTATACTAAATTAATACATATATACTATATATTATAATTATATTATATAATATATATATAATAATATATAGCAAGCACTTTACTAAATTTCTCATAGAAAATATATATATATTTAAAGAGCTATATATAATATTTAGTAATCATCCCACATGTAGACAAAGCGACTATTTGAGCTCTTTCGGCAAAGGCTGAAAGTCCGTGTATATCTCATCCCAGATTCCATGCTAGTATAATTTTTTGCGCCAATATAGCACCTGTCCCCCCCCCCCAAGATAAGGCAACCCAGTACGAACAAGACGAAGTTTAAAAAAAACAAAATTCCTTTCACAGTTGGTCAATGGTGCTTTTCTTCTTATATGAATACAAAATAATATTCGAAACACTTCAGTTTAACAAAAAAATCTAAAAAAATCCTCTTATCTTCGAAATATGAAATCTTCTAAATGATAATATTATAAAAACGGGTAACACAGACCAATAAATATCCATTTAG
>JABUQX010056622.1:0-7500 GCA_015478945.1 Trachelipus rathkii
AATCGCATAATCCATCAATCATCCTCTCATTACTTCCACACCAACACAAATACATTTCACACCACACCACAAATATTCCTTTTAATTTTCATCTTTTGTTCAGTCACAGCGAGCAAATCAAATAGTCTCACTACATCACATCCATCACCTCTCTCCTCTTCTCCTCCACATTTATTCCTCTGACATTCCATGCTCATCCATACGATACATACATTTTCGCCGAAAGATAGAAGGTCACTTACCTTCTACGACACGCAGGACATACGTGGGGGTAATTTTTTCTACCCACACAGGGATCTAAGGGATAGGGATTGTCTGTAAGATATTGTCTATAAGAGGGTGTGGCCATATTAAGTATGTGTATATGATAAGGTGATAATACAGGTGTGTCTCTAAGATTTGTTTTCTGTAGGATGAGTGTGGTATTGAACGCAAACAGAAGGCGAACCATTAGGCACTGGAAATACTATGCATTGACATCAATCAAAATGGGTATATCTATATATACATTATATAAAATAATAAATTATTATATAATAAAATAAAAAAATTATATATATATTTATATATATATACTATATATATATAATATACATATATATAAATATGTATATTATAGTATATATATATATATATTATATATTATATATTATATTATATATATATAAATATATATAATATATTATATATATATATTATATTATATAATATATTATATATATACTTATATATAGATATATATATACTCATATATATATATATTATCGTATATATATATATATATAATTAGGTATAATAATTATGATTGAAAGATGAGAATAATATATATACAGTATAGATATAGTAGTATATATATATAAATATTACTCATTATTTATAAATAATACAGATATATTTTTAAAAATTTTTAAATATATATACTATACCATAAATTATAATTATACCTATATATATATATATATATATAATATATATACTATATATATATAGTAACTATAATTATATTTATATATATAAAGATTCACATCTAACGCATAGCCCTATTAGGAGGGAACTTATTTCTAGGTATTTCACCTAGGATCCGAACTAGGATTCGAACCGCGACCTGCCAATGCGACTCCCGTCGCTCAATAACGATCTTAGCCACGTATATATTATAATATATATATATATATAATACTACCATCATAAGCTGTGAGTAAAATTTATTAGATATATATAATATATTAATTACTATAAGTGAGTAATTATAATATTATCATTCCTTAGGTATGGCAGCTACCCCGAAGTGGTGAGATATATATAGTTCTCCATTTCACATTCTTTAGACATTGATATATAGTGAGTGCTCAACTATCTCTACGGTGGTAGGATGTGCATAATATGAGCGTATATTATGAGCTCCTTTGATAAAGTATATAGATTTATTTATATATTTGCAGATCTAATTCAACATATATGATACCTGCAGTATGACGATATAATAAATAGAAATATTATACAATATCGATATAAATATATAAATAATTAATATCGTCTTATATACTTTATCATAAAACTGTATATTTATTAGGACTGAGATGCTTATTAGGTATATTATTATTACTAACACCATTATGAGTGACGTATATAATAAAGACTCGCAATCCTCGAATTAAATTTTCTGCTTGACATTATCGAGTATAAAGTAATTGATACAGATACTAAAAATATAATTAAGTAGTTAGATCACCTAGGGTAAAAGAATTATATAATCTATAACCATTTTATATATTATTATTATTATTATTATCGTAATATCTAATTACTTATTATTATTATTTATATTATTATATTATTATTATTATTATTTATGTAATTCTATAATTATTATTATATTATTATTATTCTGTTATATTTGTGAGTGTATTATTATTATTATTATTATTACACATTTATTATTAATTATGTATTATTTTTATTAACTATTATTATTATTATTGCACTAATATTTATTATATTTATTATTATTATTATCACATTATCACTATAGTCTTTAGTTAGTTTTTAAATATTAATCCTCATTTTAATTATTATATGTTTCAATTAAATATCTAATTACATTGAAACTCGAAACAAATGGCAAAAAACTCGAGTTAAAAGATCCCTAAAATAATTTTCAAGATCTTATAACAAATAAAAACGAACACATGATAAATAATCAATAAAAAGACTATATAATAATTATTATAATAATAAATAAATAATAATATAATAATAATAAAAATTAATAATGATATAAAATATAATGAATAACTTAAATAATAATAATAATAATAATTAATAAATTAATATGAATAAGATAATAATAATAATGACAGATAATAATAAAATATAACCTAATAAAGTATATATGATCAATAACACTCAGTAATTATATAAATAATAAATTAATAATAATAATAGGACAATTATATTACCTCTTCTTAACCCTCACTTCTTAGACTAGCAATGAAAATGTTATGAGTCCCCGAAAGCTAGCCAATAAGAGAAATTTATGTGTACAAAAGAAAGCTCCGCACCTTTAAAATGAGATTTCTGAGTGATGGAATATGAATTTGATGATCACTAATACGTTTATTTAGTATAGGTACACTTTGATTCCTATTACAGTTTGTTATAGCAATTTGTGGACAATTAGCTATGAATTTTCCCATATAAATATATTTTGTTAAAAATTATACAAAAAAATTATTTTAAACTAAAAGTGTTAAAAAATTGCAATTTACCGAAAATAGTGAGAACATTCGTATTCTCTGTGTCCCTACCAGCAATTAGAAGCAACGCTCAGAGGTACACTCGAGTTTTGTGAAAATAGGATGCCAGAATAGCCGAATAACTTTTCGCACTATCTGATAAAGGTGAAAAGAATTAAAGTAGTAACCTACATTCTTGCCAGACTGTTAGGTGGCTTTTTTTTATTTTAATTATTATTTTGAGTCCTTATGTGCCTGTAAGTGCTGTGTTAAATTTAAGAAAAGTGGTAAAAATGTAGTAATAGACTAATATATATATATATATGTAGTTATATGATATTTATAAAATATAAGTATTCAGTATGTAAGTGAGCCTATGAGAGAGCACGAGGAGTATGGATACTATAATTTATATATACTATATATATATATTATATATATATAATATACAAATAGAATCTAAATAACATAATTACAGTATAGGACCGCATTTAGTTTGCGTTCTGAAGAGAAAACTCAAATAAAGAATAAAACCTAGGGTAGAAACGACCACACAATATGTTGTCACAGAGTATCGGTATCAGCTCTCGCCATCTTCGCGTTATTGATGTACGGGGGCCTTTCGTGCACCACCCCCTCTGTCCAACGTCGGCTCGAGCCCCCTAGATATACACTGAAAAAAAAATAACAAAAAATACATAGAATTATACTTAAATTATTACTTCCATATCGTGTGTTATATTAATCGATATTTTTCGCATTATATAAGCGAATTAGTAATCAATCATTTTCATGCTCTAGAACATCTTTTCAACACTACTTTCATAGAGGTAACTTGTCGTATAAAAAAAAATTTTATAAAGTATCAACGACTCTCCAGATACGCGAGAGCTCACCCACAAACTATCAACCTTCTCTGAGTGTATATATAATTTATATATACTATATATATAGTTCTCTACAAAATAAATATAAAATAATATAATTCTAATATAATAAATACATATGTAGCTATATATATTTATATTGATAAAGTAATATATATATATATATTACTATACAGTTAATATATATATATATATATATTTATATAATATATATATATATATATATATATATATATATATATATATAATTATATATATATATATATATATATATATATATATAATATATATATATTATAGTATTATATATATATATATACCTATATATATATATATATATTATATATAATATAATTACTATTACGATTTTTATCATCAGTTAATTATAATATAATTATAGTAATATGATAGTTAGTCACAGTATATTTATATATATATATATATATACATATATAATAACATATGATTACATTTATTAATTGATATATAATATATGATATTTTAATAATAAAAATGCGAAAAATGAAATAACTATTCTTCGAATGGAGTTTGTTCTTTATTTAAATGAGAAAGTCGAAAATCCCATTCTTACTCGATAATTTTTATAGACGAACACACTCTCGTTGCTCATGAGAGTGGCTATATTATAATATAGATGCAAAATGTCCTGCACAATGTAATGACCTATATTTTATAAATACCTGCCCACTGGCATACAGATCACAAATATAAATCTATTGGGTCACCTTATTAGTGACGTATATACCTTTTTAAATTATGTGATATATAGTATAAATTATAACTTACTATATGGTGCCGTATAATAGTATATATATAATTTATTTGTAGTATAGTAAGTATATATATATATGAGTGAGTATGAGGGTATGAGGGTATGAAGGACAGTTTTATATTTTCAAATGAGTGAAAACAAAATAAAGATAAAAGGAGATTGAAACTTTGATTATAATATCATTTGGTATTAGCAATTTGTTTTAAATATTTATTGGCATAAACTTTGGGTACAAAACTTTGATAAGAAAAGAAAGCCTCTATCATGTTGTAGTTAGCGATAGGGCACACTTTGCAGCAACATTCCTGATAGATATTAATTATATATTACTTATCCCAAATGCGTGATCAGTATTTTACTCGGCAATTTTTAAAAGTGAATTTCTGCTGAACTACAAAAGATTTTCAAGCGCGGACTTTACTGAAATATTCGCAATACACAGATGTTTTATAAAATATCTAAAGCATAGCAGAGTTATAAGTTATATTATTTTTTTTTTTTTTTTTTGCAAATATGGTTTTTTTTTTTTTTTTTTAAAATTTTATAATTTTTAAAAATTATACAAAATTTATTTCATTTAATTATAAACGATATGCATATATCAAACAACAATATAGTTAAACGTATTAATAAAATCCAAATTAACATGGGAGAAAACTATACAAATGTCTGGTGGATTTTTTGCTATATGTCAAAATATCAACTCTATGCAGAAAAAAATATTTTTGTATGATAAAGCCAAGAAGATGGACGGCCAGCAACGGCAAAATCGTTGGTTATTCGAAAAATCTCTATAAATAAAACAATGTTTATCTTGCCTAAATCTATATGCTTTTAAAATTTCATACTAATCGGATGAATAATAAAAAGTTGTGCCACCAGTTATTTGAAATTTACTTCTTTAATTATTATTGGCAAACTCAAAAATAAAAAACTCGAAACCTTTTTTTTATTACGTGTCCGATTATTGCAAAATTTTCAGATCATGTAAAATTTTGGAAGATAGACATATTTTATTTAAATAAATTTTTTAATTGTTCACGACGGTTTTGCGCGCCGCTGATATGGGAAAGATTTTGCGTAGCTTAATCAAAGTTTTTCTCTGCTGATTTAGCAGCGCAGAAACTGTTAGGAAATAGCACGTTAACAGTAGTTGACGTAAATAACAGAAGTATGTGAATCTACTTGTAGAGTTGCAACAAAGTGTGAAATTTTTCATTGTAATCGTCGTAAATATTTAAAAAACCAGTTAACATAACTCATTCTGTCAGTACAAAGAGCCATTTTAATTTTAATATTTGTGCAAACAGAAAAAAATCGCGATTAATAGTTGTTTAGATTTATACTATACTGCACATCAAATATGAAATTTTTATGATCTTCATATTATGAGAAAATTGGAAAGATTAACAATTTTATAGAAGTCAAGTGTGTGTGTTGACTCAGCCATATATGCCTACTGTATATGTGGGTGTGATATATTGTAATTAGATTATATTTTCCGCATGATCCACGTTCTTGGCAAATTTTTATCTCCGTGGTGTCATTTTACTAATAATAATTATTATAAACAAAAAAGATGTAATCAGTCTTTTTCTTCGGATCTATAGCACGCTAAGTAAGTTTCGTGTTGATCTGATAGGAGAGACATAACGAAAGGTTATCAGTGCGATTTTCTCATTTTAGAATGATCAAAGTTGCACTCCCCGTGTATAATTAACAAAATAAAAATTCTAAATTTATTTTTATTAAAAAAAAGACACGCAAACCATTCTCTTGAATTAGACTAATAAACTTACTGCCCTCAGAGAGTACTAAAAACATAAAAATACATAGAGAATTGAATGATTACTATCCACAGAAGCTTTAGGTACCCGAGGACTGCCTGAGAGAGAAGCATTATAAAAAATTTAAACTGTGTGAGCTAAAGTTGGTAACACCAACTTTTATGAAGGTACATGAGAAGAGATGGAGTACCAAGGGAAAGAGCACTACAGAAATAACAGACCTTTCACTTTTTCTATTTTAACTTCTTAAATATTTTGACAATTTCTTGATTCGAGCAATTTGTTTGCATACTTTATTATGTCTTAAATGATATTTTTTATTTTATGATCTCACTCAAAATTACTTAATACCAGACTTACTTAAAAATTAGTTTTTTCAATCAAATATTTAATAGATGAGTACATAACTAAAGAATCTAAGAAAGAGCGAGATATATCACTAGAGACTAATGCACGTCAGCGTACCGTGTTGCATGGCAAGACATTCAAGAGCTATTAAGCGCTATCAGCTCCAAATGCTGAGCTGCGCGCGTATAGGTTCCGCGTGTGAGAGAATTATATCTACATTATAACCAACTTTACTCGCTCGCAGCGCGTGAGTAATGTGGTGATATGATATATATGTACACACAATAGTAGCCTAAGATTATTTGCCTCCTCATAAGATTAAACTTTATTACCTTATAAGTTTTTTATTTAATGGAAACTTGGGAACATTTCGCTCACGCGAGTAAAACTATCTATAATTGAAATAATCCTATATTTATTATTGCCCCATTTTGACGTTTTTATAAAGGCTATAATAATAATACGCAACATTGATATAACAAGATAACACTATATAGATAATAATATATTATATATTATTATGTCATGTTTGTTTCTTAAGTATATATTATATTATATAATTTATATCAAGGCATGGGCTTCTTAATTAAAATATATGGTTTAATATACAGATATAATATATTGTATATATATATCAGTACTAATATTAGGTAGTAGTGATGTATTATTTATAATATACTATAATTATATATATTATGTATTATTATTTATATATATAGGTAAGATTATATATATTATATATTATATATATATAATATATATTCGATATAGTTAATACTAATAACATTATATTTGTCGAGAATATCTTATATATACCTATATAATATATAATATATTCTAAATATTTATTATTTATTATATCTATATAGTATATGATATAATTGTATATATATATATATATATAAATATCTATAATATTATAATAATATTCTTATTACTTAGGCTTAAAA